>SNQJ01S0044401.1:76118-93302 GCA_010110895.2 Picea sitchensis | reverse complement strand
CAAAACGATTTAATTCTCGTGTGAGGTAAAACAAATGCTATATTAATGGCTGGAATAGGAACATAAGTCAAAATATAAATTACATAGCGTATCTATGATGTATTGTGTAATCCACGACAAGTTAAGGTATATGATATGGACAAGTAAAATAAAATACACGAGGGAAAACAATCATGAGTGGGGAAAGCGAGGCACAGGCTAAACTCCTACCATTGCCATTTTGTTTGTATAATAGAAATAAGTGCCCAAACTACAACAAAACTCAGAGGATTTTGAATACAAGCACACAGTACCAGTGGGAGCGAACGTCCCTTAACCACAATACTTATGTGCTAGTTGTAGGTTCATTACTATATGTTATCACCAATTCTTGTAAGCAGGCGAGGGAGTAGTCTGATTTCAATGGCAAGGAGCAATTGGCAAAGAAGATCGACGGTCAACGGGGAATCCCAATTAACAGAGTTGCACCGGGATTAGCGCAATGGATAGCACCCATATTACAAATATGGGTCGTCCGATCCAGTCGGGACAGGTGGCAGCCAATCAAAATTTCAGGGATTGGCGTTTCGGGAGACAAGGGACCTCCCATTCACTGCAGCTAAAATTGTTGATCGACGAAATGTCGAAGGCACCTTTGGAGCCGAGCCCACTGTTCTAGCGCCAGGTCACATCAAGCGAGCCTGGGAATGAAGGCAGCCCCCTTTTAAATAACAAATGCTATCTCGGCCATTCACCTAAAGGACATGCAGCGCACATCCGTGCTTTCGCAGTTTAGTCGATCAGGATTTCAAGGAAGAAGCACATCGTGAACTCCCGGTGCAAGAAATCCCGAAAGGATCAGGACCATTGATCATGAGGAAATGCGGCGCATGATCTGAGCCATGGGTGGGGCCCTTTGGGATTTTCATAGTGTCAGCGTCGAAGAAGTAATCGTAGCCATCCATCCAAAAGGATGCGTGTTGCGCGATCACAACGACATGTCGGCATTCAGGATTTCTAAGGGTAAGGGCTTCATATCTCAAAGCCCCAAACCCCGAAGCACCAAAAGTGCCTTTGACGATAAGCGTAGGGTCACGGCCCATGGTCACTTGAGGGAGTAGAAAAGGCTGTACAAATGGGGCCAAAAGTGTCGAGTTGAGTTTCAGAAGGGGAGAACCGTGTTCTCCAGATGCCGGTTCGACTTGATCTCAATCCTGAAACCTGCTTGGAACAAATGAAGAAGAGAGGGGGTGGTTGAAAACTCGCCTCACCCATTAATTGCAAGGTATGGAGGTCCCGAAAAGAAGTCCGCCCGAGGTGGTCCTCTGTACTGGTTTTTTCCACAGAAGCCATGTCGAGTCCTCGACTCCCTAGCGAAGCCTGCACACGCTAATTCAACATTTAAGGGCTCAGCTACCCCCTGGCGCAAGCCATGCAGAATTAAGGTGGCGTATGATAGAGGAGTGCAGGCTAGATTTGATTGAAGAGACGCCTCATCCCGAAAGTCTAGGAGGCCTCTGATGGGCAGATGTTTAGGAGCATATATACTTAGTTTTGATATTTTTCAAGGCATCGATGGTAGAGCAAAGCTCCCGATTGTAAAGTTTTAATAGACACTCTAGTTCTCTGGTTATGCATCTGTATGTAAGATTTATTGTTTAATGACAGACAATTTCCTTACCCCATCTAGTTTTCATCTCATACTGAGGGAGTTCATGATTGACTGATTCACATGAATTATTGCAATTATGTTACGATAAAGGATTTATTGTTGCATTGTTGTATTCTCCGATTTTCTGCGTTTGAATGTAAGAAGATCTTGCGTTTAGATGTTTTCTCCTACAATATGTTAGAAACTTGATGTTTACGATAGACCTTTGTAGTTCTCTTATACAAGTCTTCCCCCTACTCACCCTTACTACAACTCACTGTCTGATGTTTATCTAAGACCTCACTTGCCCATGCATGCCTGGCCTAGTTTCGGAGTTAGAAGAACATTGTTTTGAGTTAGATTCCATTCGATCACCCCTTTTTATAAACAAACCGTGACATAAACTGATGGGCGTCGGGCTTTGCTCCTGCTGCAATCCAAGAGTGACTTTTGACGCTAGCATTTCTGGCGCCGTTGCCGGGGACGAAGTTGAAAATTTTCCCCGGGATTGAACGACATTATGCCTCTGATTCTGAAGGTGCATCAGGCATCAGAGCCCTTAAAGATTGCTACTGTGCACCTGGCGACTTCGTTGTGGCGACTCCAACGTTTCCACATCACTGTTTCAGTTGTGGCTACTTTAGCACGCCTGAAAGATGACCTAGAGGAGCTTTCTTGAGAAGGTCTCAATAGCTGCTTTCTCATCCCGAGAACATTCGTGGGGTCACGACAATGTTAAGATCTGGCCTTTGATGGTGAACAAGGACCAGGTACAGTCAAAGATGTAAATCTTTCACCTGGCGACTCCATGATTCAAGGATCAATCAACGATTCCATTGGTTCGATATGGAGAAAATATTAGCTCAAAGGTTTGCTTTCTGTGACTTTTCCTAGATAGTTGGTTTTCCTAATGCACTTCCTAATAGAGACATATGGGAAAATTTCCTCCCTGAATTTCACACAAAGAGTTTGGAGGTACCAGCTGAGCATTTACTAGACTTTCATGAGGTTATTCATCGACTTAATATCATGCATGAAGATGTCCATATTAAGCTCTTCAAGTATTCATTAAAGGGAGATGCTCTTGATTGGTGTCGATCTCTTCCCACTGCAAGTATCCATTCTTCGACATATTTTCATATAGCTTTTAATTCATTTTGTAAAGATTACTATCCAGTTGATTATTTGTATGAAAACTATTGTGAGGAGTTTTCTTTGCTTCATGAAGCCTCTGTTGGCCCTGAAGACCATATCCATGATAAATATTTTATTGTGGAGGAAAGCATTTGCCATGAAAAAATAGAGGTGTTGAATGATATTAATTGTGTTAGCCCTAGGATGGAAGCATCTGACATTATTTCAAATGCACCTGTTCTTTTAGATGTTCATAAAGATCAACATGCCTCTTGTGAAAATTATGACCTTATAGAGCAGATGTGGTCTATAGTAAATGGATCACCTGGGTATCGGGTTGAAGCAGATGTTCCTAGAATCCCTTCTTATGATGACAAAGACCTTCTCATTTTTAAAGAGGGGTTACTTGTGGAAGAGGATTTTTCTCTTTTCCTCCAGGGGGTTTCTCATGATATATTTTTACCTGGGATTAAAGAGAAAAAGATTATGTATGAGCAGCCAGAAGCAGCAGGTCCCACTGTCCCTGAAATGGATATTTTTTACAGAACCACCAGTTTGGAAGAAGATCATAGGGATAAGGGTTAGCCCCTTTTTGGTGAATGTTATAGTGATGATGAGAAACAATCTTATCCTACATTTGATCACTATAAAGACATTGACCAACATGACAGTGAGCAGAGCCATCCCTTGGTTCCCATTTATGATGAATACAAATCTGATATGGGGGGAAGCCAAGAAGAAGAGGAAAAGGAACCAGAAGAGTAGCTGAGCACATATTTCATTTCAGAGTCAGTCAGCGAGTAGCCACCACCTGAGAACAACAAGCCTGCATCAGTCATCCACTCACCTGTGCTTATTAGAGATATTCAACCACATGTGAGCAACTCTGTAGCAGAGGCTGCCTGCCGCCCATTTTCCTAAATTCACCACTCAATCTATGACCCTGTTAGCAAATACATGGAGTGGCATGTCCTTTATGCCTTGGAGCTGCCCTATTTCATATCAACTTCAGCCTGCGAGGAGAAGTTGAAGAGTGTAGCCGTTCTGCTGTCATGGTTGCACCATATGCTAGTGACCATCGACAGAAGGAAGGATATTCTATTCAGGAAGCTGCTTGGATGGCTATGGTGGAAGTTTGATTTCACCTAGTCCCATGTAAAGGATTTTATTAGCTTAGGATTGTACATAAATAAGCTCCTTGGAGCGTCTATGTTTAGTTTGTTTGGTTTTTTAATTTTCGACATATATTTCTCAGCAGGAGGTTTGAGCTTGACAACATAGCCCAACAACAAGGCACTGAAACTGCAAAATGAGTTCTTAGAGAATCACAGGGATTACTCTATCCCACATGGAGCCTAATTTTAGCACCAATTCTTGCAAGTAGGCGAGTGAGCAGTCTGATTTCCACGTCAAGGATCAATTTCAGATCGACGGTCGGTGGGGAATCCCAGTTAACAGAGTTGCACCAATATTAGTGCAATCGATAGGGCCCATATTACAAATCTGGGTCATCTGATCCAGTCGGGACAGGTGGCAGCTAGTCGGCATTTCAGGGATCGGATTTTCGGGAGACAAGGGACCTCCCATTCACTGGAGCTAAATTGTTGATTAGCAAAATGCCGAAGGCACCTTTGGAGCTGAGCCCATGGTCCTAGCACCAGGTCACGTCAAGCGAGCCTGGGAATGAAGGCAACCCCCTTTTAAATAACAAATGCTATCTCGACCGTTCACTTGAAGGACATGGGGCACACATCCGTGCTTTCGTAGTTTAGTCGATCGGGATTTCAAGGAAGAAGCGCATCGTGAACTCCCGGTGCAAGAAATACTAAAAGGATCAGGACCATTGATCAAGACGACATGTGGCGCATGATATGAGCCACAAGTGGGGCCCTTCGAGATTTTCATAGTGTCAGTGTCGAAGACGTAATCTTAGCCGTCCATCCAAAAGGACGCATGGTGCACGATCACATCGGAATGTTGGCATTCAAAAGTTCTAAGGGTAAGGGCTTCATATCTCAAAGCCCCGAACCCCAAAGCGTCGAAAGCACCTTTGAGGATAAGCGTAGGGTCACGACTCGTGGTCACTTGAGAGAGTAGAAAAGTCTATACAAAGGGGGCCAAAGTGTTGAGTTGAGTATCAGAAGGGGAGCACCGTGTTCTCCAGATGCCAATTCGACTTGATATCAAGCCTGATACTTGCTTGGAACAAATGAAGAAGAGAGGGGGTGGTTGAAACCTCGCCTCACCCATTAATTGCAAGGTATGGAGGTCCCGACAAGAAGTCCGCCTGAGGTGGTCCTCTGTACTGGATTTTTCCACAGAAGCCATGTCGAGTCCTCGACTCCCTAGGGAAGTTTGCGCACGCTAATTCAACATTTAAGGGATCAGCTACCCCCTGGCGTGAGTCTTGCAGAATTAAGGTGGCGTATGACAGAGGAGTGTAGGCCAGATTTGATTGAAGAGACGCCTCATCCCAAAATTCTAGGAGGCCTATGATGGGCAAATGTTTAGGAGCATATATAGTTAGTTTTGATATTTTTCAAGGCATCAATGGTAGTGCAAAGCTCCCGATTGTAAAGTTTTAATAGACACTCTAGTTCTCTAGTTATGCATTTGTATGTAAGATTTCTTGTTTAATGAAAGACAGTTTCCTTACCCCATATAGTTTTCATCTCATACTGAGGGAGTTCATGATTGACTGATTCACATGAATTATTGCAATTATGTTACGATAAAGGATTTATTGTTGCATTGTTGTATTCTCCGGTTTTCTGCGTTTGAATGTAAGAAGATCTTGCGTTTAGATGTTTTCTCGTATAGTTTGTTAGAAACCTGATGTTTACGACAGACCTTTGCAGTTCTCTTATACAGGTCTTCCCCCTACTCACCCTTACTACAACTCATTGTCTGAAGTTTATCTAAGACCTCACTTTCCCATGCATGCCTGGCCTAGTTTCGGAGTTAGAACAACATTGTTTTGAGTTAACTTCCATTCGATCACCCCTTTTTATAAACAAATCGTGACATAAACTGATGGTTGTCGGGCTCTGCTCCTTCTGCAATCCAGGAGTGACTTATGACGCTAACATTTTTACCTGGGATTAAAGAGAAAAAGATTATGTACGAGTAGCCAGAAGCAGCAGGTGCCACCGTCCCTAAAACGAATATTTTTTAAGGGACCACCAGTTTGGAGGAAGATCATAGGGATAAGGGTCAACCCTTTTTTGGTGAATATTATAGTGATGATGAGAAGCAATCTTATCCTACATTTGATCACTATAAATACACTAACCAACATGACAGTGAGAAGAGCCATCCCTTGGTTCCCATTTATGATGAATATGAATCTGATACGGGGGGAAGCCAAGAAGAAGAGGAAAAGGAACCAGAAGAGCAGCTGAGCACATATTTGATTCCAGAGCCAGTTAGCAAGAAGCCACCACCTGAGAACAGTGAGCCTACGTCAGTTGTCCAATCAGTTATGCTTATCAGAGATATTCAGCCACATGTGAGCAACTCTATAGCAGAGGAGGCTGCCTGCCACCCATTTTCCGAAATTCGCCACTCATTCTATGACCCTGTCAGCAAATACATGGAGTGGCATGTCATTTATGCCTTGGAGCCGCCCTATTTCATATCAACTTCAGCCTATGAGGAGAAGTTGAAGAGTGTATCCATTCTGCTATCACGGTTACACCATCTGTTGGTGACCATCGGTAGAAGGAAGGAGCTTCTATTCAGGAGGCTTCTTGGATGGATATGGTGGAAGTTTTCTTTCACCTAGCCCCATGTAAAGGATTTATTAGTTTAGGACTGTACATAAATAAGCTCCTTAGAGCGTCTATGTTTAGTTTGTTTGGTTTTTTACTTTTCGGCATATATTTCTCAGCAAGAGGTTTGAGATTGACTCCATATCCCAAAAGTAAGGAACTAAAACTACAAAATGAGTTCTTAGAGCATCACAAGGACGACTCTATCCCCCATGGAGCCTACTGTTAGCACCAATTCTTGCAAGCAGGGTGTTTTTTCCCGATTTTAGACCCTTGATGTAGAATGAAAAGAAAGGGGGGTGTGAAAACCCATCAAATGCATTCTAGTCCAAGGCCATAGCCTAAGCGCCGAGTGCAGCCCATAGGAGAAGTCCATTTTGGGTTTAAAAAGCAAGCGAGAGAGCAGTCTGATTTCAACGACAAGGATAAATTGGCAAAGCAGATCGACGGTCGGTGGGGAATCCTAGTTAACAGAGTTGTACTGAGATTAGCGCAACAGATAGCACCTATATTACAAATCTGGGTCATCCGATCCAGTTGGGACAGGTGGCAGCCAGTCAGCATTTAGTGGATCGATGTTTCAGGAAACAAGGGATCTCCCATTCACTGCAGCTGAAATTGTCGATCGGCAAAATGCCGAAGGCACCTTTGGAGCTGAGCCCATGGTCCTAGCATCAGGTCACGTCAAGCGAGCCTGGGAATGAAGGCAACCCCCTTTTAAATAACATATGTTATCTCGGTCGTTCATCTGAAGGACACGCGGTACACATCCGTGCTTTCGCATTTTAATTGATCGGGATTTCGAGGAAGAAGCGCATCGTGAACTCCCAGTGCAAGAAATCCCGAAAGGATCAAGACCATTGATCAGGAGGACATGCGGTGCATGATCTGAGCCATGGGTGGGGCCCTTCGGGATTTTCATAGTGTCAGCACCGAAGACATAATATTAGTCGTCCATCCAAAAGGACACGTGGTGCACGATCATGTCATGTCGGCATTCGGGAGTTCGAGGGGTAAGTGCTCCTCGTCTTTTCACATCTCAAAGCCCCAAACCCCGAAGCGCCGAAAGCGCCTTTGAGGATAAGCATAAGGTCACGACCCGTGGTCACTTGAGGGAGTAGACAAGGCTGTACAAAGGGGGCCAAAAGTGTCGAGTTGAGTTTCAGAAGTGGAGCATCGTGTTCTCCAGATGCTGGTTCGACTTGATCTCAATCCTGATACCTAATTGGAATGAATGAAGAAGAGAGGGGGTGGTTGAAACCTCGCCTCACTAATTAATTCCAAGGTATGGAGGTCTCGGCAGGAAGTCTGCCCGAGGTGGTCCTCTGTACTGGTTGTTTTTCCCACATAATCCATGCCGAGTCCTCGACTCCCTAGGGAAGTCTACGCACACTAATTCAGCATTTAAGGGCTCAGCTACCCCTTGGCGCGAGCCATGCAAAATTAAGGTGGTGTATGACAAAGGAGTGTAGGCCAGATTTGATTGAAGAGACGCGTCATCCCGAAAGTCTAGGAGGCCTCTGTTGGGCAAATGGTTAGGAGTATATATACTTAGTTTTGATATTTTTCAAAGGATCGATGGTAGAGCGAAGCTCCCAATTGTAAATTTTTAACAGACACTCTAGTTCTTTGGTTATGCATCTGTATGTAATATTTCTTGTTTAATAACAGACAGTTTTCTCACCCCATCTAGTTTTCATCTCATACTGAGGGAATTCATGATTGACTGATTCACATGAATTATTGCAATTATGTTATGATAAAGGATTTGTCGTTGCATTGTTGTATTCTCCGGTTTTCTACATTTCAATGTAAGAAGATCTTGCGTTTATATGTTTTCTCCTACAGTCTGTTCGAAACCTGATGTCTACGACAGACTGTTTCATTTCTCTTATACAAGTCTTCCCCCTATTCACCCTTAATATAACTCATTGTCTGAAGTTTATCTAAGACCTCACTTGCCCATGCATACCTGGCCTAGTTTCGGAGTTAGAACAATATTTTTTATAGTTAACTTCCATTCGATCACCCCTTTTATAAACAAATCGTGACATAAACTTATGGGCGTCAGGCTCTTCTCCTGCTGCAATCTAGGAGTGACTTCTGATGCTAACACTATACATGGGTAAATCATTTTTGGGATGACTGTGTAATTAATTATGGGAAATTAACTATAACAAATCAAGAAATGAAATTCAACTCTGTTTGACAAACCAAACTTTCGAAAAAATTTCGAAGAGAATTTTAAACACAGAAGCATCAGTTCTGAATCCTGTTACTTCCATAATATCCACAGCAAATGAAAACCTAATACATTGTTCTTAATCATTTAAAGAAATGGTGGTATGGATATCACAAATCCAATCAAGCGCAAGCTTGGCGCACTTTCAATGTACCAGTCTTTAATATAAAATTAGGGTGTATCCTTAAAACAACTAACATAGAATTGAAAAAATGAAAGATCTTCACAATATTAAGGATGAGCCGTAGCCTTGATCATCGGTGCTAGTAATAAATTAGACAGAGGGTTATTCGTAGTTGGAACACGAGTACCTCTTGGAAGAGTGAAGAGGGAATTCCCCTTCCACGGCGAGAGCACACTCTGCACGAAACAAGGTGAAACAATAAGAAAATGTATCCAACAAACAATAACAAAACCATTTAAAAAGAACAGAACGAAATAAGAAAAACTTAACTGTGATAGCAGATTTTATATCCTTCGCCATTTGTGCTAAAAGCCGTGTGCTCCCAGACCGAGGAGGGAAGAGGAGCTCGTGCCTCCCTGATGGGTACCCTCGCATAACAAAGGGTCCCATTATTAGTGACGAATACCAATTTTTAACCCAAAGTAAATCATAAACAGGGATAACATGCGTATAATGAGCATAAAGCAATAGTAACATTAATCCATTATAACAGTTTAAATTTAAATAGAAAGGATTAAACTGCCTCTCAACTTTAGGACAACCCCCTATAATCAACATAATAATACCAGTGAATTTGAGGTTTAAACACATAACTTTTGTTTAGTTCCACACTATACCGGGAGGTCTATTACACACAGGAAAAGCCAATTACATACACTATCAACTAGGTATTAACCGACGAAGGAAACCACACCCAATAAAAAAGCTTCAGTTAAGAAAATAAATAAATAGAATATCTCGGATGCGCATATCAACAGACATTGGGATAAGACCTTCCACGAGAGAATGATGGCTCGGCTCGACAGAAAAGCCAATACAGAGAGAGGGTAAACTACGAGAACCCTAAACCCTACTAGAGCACCCCATTTTTTTCCTTTTGCTATTTTAACACCGATAGAAAATAAGAATTATATCAAGGATCTGCTTGTGTACTGGAGTTACCAAAAACTACTCGATGAGACAGGAAAAAAAAAAGAACCCGAATGAAAATGATAGCCAAGTCGACTTACTGCTTATAGGGTGGTCCATCGAGGAGTCTTCTACCAAGAACTCTCCCACTTGGAGCAAGGTCCAATTTCACAGGAGCATGACCACGCTACTAAGATAGAAAACTAAAACAAAGTTTAGTCATGAGCATTCATTTTTCCTTCACCAAGCCAAGACTAAAATGAAGTGAGAACTATGGGTTACCCTTTGTATGGAGTAATGGAGGATGAGTGGGAATCGTACCTGGCCATGTGAACAGATGGTAAGTGATGACATTTCATTGGACACACCGAACGAACTCTGAAATGATTAGAATCAACTCAAAGCACCATAAATGTTGTAGACAGGCCTTTAAGACGAGAGGGTTCCAACCGGTGGTGTTTTCTTAGAGAATTTATGGCGAGGAACCTGGATGGCCTACGTAGGGTATTTCTTTTATCACATGGTTACATCGGTTATACGTTGAATCTCGACTACCTTTACTTTAACCATATCCTACCCAAGGTTTAGCAACTCGCGCTTTTTCTTTTGTATAGTTTAGTTGTTTGATTTTTACCCCAAAAGGGTTTGTTTTATAAGTATGCTGAATGGTGTTATCGTTTCTCTTAGACCTTGTAATATTATGTATACAAGGATGTTGACCATTGATTTTATGGATTAGTTGGATTTAAGTAGTTATACCCCTTAACATAAAGTGGGTTTTGGAAATGAAACGGAGGGTATTACCAAGTTGCAAATAAAAACAAGGTATCCCTAACTATGTACCTATGATCGCTTATATAACTTAGTACCGAAATAGGAAGAGATGACAATATGATAAAATCGGTTAGAGTCGTAAAGGCAAAGGATTGTTGTACATCATGGTTGATGATTGAATGAAACTTTAAAGACATAATATCAACTCAAGGTACCCAATAGGAAGAATAATTAAGTAAAGGAAAAAAAAAAATTACATGTAAATTTTGAGGTACATTACAATACCCATAGAGGTAGAGTACAATGCGAGCTAGAGAGAAATGAGTGTATGAGGAGAGGATGATTGTATGCCTATAAAATCTATTGTAGTTTTCTATTGAATAACAGAAGACCAATAATAATTGCCCGTGGTGTTTTCTCAATTTTGGATTCCACATAAATCATTGTGTCAAATTGTTTGTTTGTTGTTCTTGGTTTGATGCATGTGTAATCTAGCTCTGTTATATTTGCTATGTTTTTCTTCCATTGCCTAACAAGTGGTATCAGAGCTATGAGTTGAAGGAGCAGAGAGCGAAGGAGAAAATAATCTGGTCATTGGATAAAAGAGCCAAGCCAAGCCGAGTGAAGTGGAAGTGGAGAGCCAAGGATGAGTTTTATTACATCGTCGTGGGTCATCCCTGTGGGATAGTGCAACGATAGCAAGGAAACTTACGAAACTTTCAAAAATTATGGAATCATCACGGGTCGTACGCGACACACAATGCAACGTCATCGCATGCAACACATTGTACATAGTGCGATGATTTGAGTACAAGGTGTGACGATTTGAGTGCAAATCTTCATATACTACCCATTAACACAGTGCGACGATTAAGAAATAGTCGTAGGATATCCATTAAATAGGGTGCGACGATCTTAAAACCCATATATTTGCATGCATGGTATAAACTAAAGTTTTGAAGGTTTTTGTCTTATTCAAAAAGGATATGGTTGCGAGCCTTAAGACATGGCTATGGGTTTTATAATCTAAAGAGGTGGAGGTTTGTACTTTTAATGTGAGATATAATATAATAAAGGGTAAGGTGGATACTTTTATTTAAGAAGTGGATTTTTTTAAAAGTTTTTTTTTTTTTTAAATATATTATATATATATTAAACATTTTATTCCAACTTGTTGCTTCATTATAAGAGCTTGGTTTATTAGAAGCTGTGTTTTTGTTTTGGGCGGTGTGTGCTAGTGGAAAAAGTATAGAGTTCTAAGTTTGAGGTGGAGAAATTAAACGGTAAGAATATAATTGCACTATGGAAACTCAAGATGCGGGATCTGCTTGTACAAAAAAGATTGCAAAAGGTGTTGGTTGGAAATACAAAGAAACTGACAAGCATGACAGAGGAGGACTAGGAGGATCTGGATGCAAGAGCCCTCAATACTATTCGTTTGTGTCTGGCATATTAGGTATTATTTAACATCATCGAAGAGGAGACAACAACAGGTTTGTGGACCAAAATGGAGATTTTGTATATGACAAAGAAATTTTCAAACATAATCTTCTTGAAGAAGCAGTTGTACATCTTCCGAATGAAAGAAGGTACAAAAATTGTTGATCACTTGAATATCTTCAATACTCTGATTTGTCAATTAACTACTATGGAAGTAAAGTTTGATGATGAGGACAAGGAAATTATGCTATTGTGTATGTTTCCTGAGTCTTGGGATCATCTGGTCACAACTGTGTGGTTTAACACAACATATGCCATTGATTATGACATTGTTGTGGGAGCTCTGTTGTGTGAGGAAATGAGGAAAAAATCAAATAAGGAAACCTCTATAGTAGAAGCAATGGTGGTCAGAGGATGATATACAAAAATAGGGCAAAGTCAGAGGGGTACATCAAGGTCTAAATCAAAGGGAAAGAAGAGTAAGCATAAATGTTAGTTTTGTGGCAAATCTGGGCATCTCTAGAAGGATTGTTGGAAAAGACATATAATGCATATGAGGACTCCACAAAAGAAGCAAAGGAAGCTAATGTAGCTAAAACACGTTTAGGTTTAGGTTCAGGTATGGTTGATGAGGTATTGTTTACTTGTGATGTTTCACATCAACATCAGCATTGGTTGTTAGATTCTGGTGCATCCAACCACATTTGTCTTCATAAAAATTTGTTCTCAACTTACCAATCTATTGATGATGGTGTTGTTTTTATGGGAAATCATTTTTCTTGTAAATTGTTGGAGTTGGTAGTGTCCAAATTAAAATGTATGATGGTTCTGTAAGAAAATTAACAGATGTAAGACTTGTACCTAAACTAAGAAATAACTTGATATCCTTGGGATTTATAGATTTTTTTAGTTACAAGTGTACAAATCAAGGTGGAGTACTGAAGGTGTCCAAAGGAATCTTATTAGTCATGAAGGAAAATAGGATCAAGAACCTTCATCAACTTGAAGGAAGGACATAAGTAAATCAAGCAGTTGTCTCATTTGAAGATGTAAGTGACTCTGTTTGTTTCTAGCATCAACGTTTGGGTCATATGAGTGAGAAAGGGCTTAAGGTACTAGTTGATCATAAGTCACTTCCACGTTTGAAGTTTCTAAATTTGAATTTCCGCAAGTATTGTGTTTTTGGAAAATAGTGTAGACAAAAGTTTAAAGAAGGAAGGAATATAAGAAAAGGTATCCTTGATTACATTCATTCAAATGTTTGGAGACCATCCCCTATAGTTTATTTTGGAGGATCGTCATATTATGTGACATTTATAGATGATTACTCTAGAAAGGTTTGGGTTTGTTTACTTAAAAGAAAAGTTGATGTATTTATTACTTTTAAGCAATTCATAGCTTTGGTTGAAAAGAAAACTGACAGGTCAAGCAAGTGTTTAAGGACAGATAATGGTGGTGAGTTCACATCTGTGGAATTTGAGAACTATTGCAAGGAAGTTGGGATTGAAAGACATAAGACCACGGTTTATACTCCTCAGTAGAATGGTGTTGTTGAACGCATGAATAGGACTCTTCTAGAGAGAGCAAGGAGCATGCTCAATAATTCCAAGATGCAACAGGAATTATGCGCAGAGTAGTTCTTACAACACGCTATATGATAAATCGGTCACCATCTACTGCAATAAACTGTATTATTCCAGAAGAGGTATGGACAAGTCATTCATGTGATTTTTCAAATATGAGAATATTTGGTTGTGATGCTTATGCTCTTATTTCTAAATATCAACGTTCTAACCTAGATCCTAGATCAAAGAAATATGTCTTTGTTGGTTATGGTGATGGATTTAATGGGTACAGATTGTGGGCTCCTACTGCCCACAAACTCATCATAAGCAAAGATGTAGTATTTGATGAATACTCACTATTAAAATCAGAATTGGTAGATGTTGAAGTGAGACAAGAACATGTACCACAAATTCAACAAATTTAGTTGGAAACTCAACCATCTTCATAAAGGCAGGAGCATGAAGAATTTCCAGAAGAAGAAGAAGAAGATGAAGATGTAGAAAATATCGAGGAAACTAAGGATATGCCTTAACCATCTCTGAGGACATCTTCATAGGTCAGGAATCCTCTGACAAGGTATGACGATTATGTTTCATCTGTGGCTTTCGTTTCTATTTATAGAGAGCCTAGTTGTTTTCAGGAAGCAATTAAGGTATCTGAAAGTGCTCAATGGAAGAAATCTATGAAAGAAGAAATGGATGCCTTAGAGAGGAATAAAAGATGGGACTTGGTAGAACTTCCAAAGGATAGGAGGCTTGTCAGCTGCAAGTGGGTCTACAAACTAAAAACTGGTGTTGATGATAAAGTCGAAAGGCATAAAGCAATACTGGTAGCAAAAGGCTATTCTCAAAAGGAAGGTATTGATTTTCATGACATATTTTCACTAGTTGTGAAGCTTGTTTCAGTTCGTGTTCTGTTAGCACTAGTTTCTTTACTTGATCTTCATTTAGAGCAGCTAGATGTTAAAACAACATTTCTACATGGAGATTTAGATGAGGATATATATATGGAACAACTAGAAGGTTTTGTTCAGGATCACAATAAGAGGTTTGTTTGCAAACTCAAGAAGTCATTGTATGGCTTGAGACATTTTCTCAGGCAATGGTACAAGAAGTTTGATTCCTTCATGGTGAGCCTAAATTTTACAAGAAGTGAATATGATCATTGTGTTTACTTTAAAAAGTTGGAAAATGGCATGTTCATTATTTTGGTCTTATATGTTGACGATATGCTTGTGGAAAAGAAGAGCATGGTCGAAATCAACAGGTTAAAGGCTCAGTTGGCTAGGGAGTTTGATATGAAGGATCTAGGAGCAGCAAAACAAATCTTACGCATGGAGATACATAGAGACGGGAAAAATGGTAAGTTGTGGTTATCACAACAAAAGTCTGTGGAGAAAATACTTATGAGATTTGGTATGAATAATGTGAAACCCGTAGAGATCCCTTTGGCTTCCCATTTCAATATTTCTTTAGGTTTATGTCCTATTAATGACAAAGAAAAGGATTATATGTCTCATGTGCCATATGCTAATGCAATGGGAAGTTTGGTGTATGTGATGGTGAGTACTAGACCAAATATTTCACATGGAGTTGGTGTTGTCAGTTGATACATGGAAAATCCAAGAAAAGAGAATTGGGAAGAAGTGGAATGGGTGCTTCGATATCTTAGGAACAGAAGCAGTTATTCTATCACCTATGATGCTTCCAGAGATTCAGTTTGCAATTATGTAGATTCAGATTTTGCAGGTGACTTGGTCAAAAGGAGATCCACTTCAGGATATGTCTTTACTGTTGCAGGAGGACCTATTGGTTGGATGTCAAAGATTCAAAATGTAGTCTCTTTATCCACTACAGAGGAAGAGTATATGGTTGCTTCACATGCATGCAAGGAGGCAATTTGGTTATAGGGTTTATTGGCTGAGTTTGGAAGGATGCATGACAGAGTGAAAGTATTTTGCGATAGTCAAAGTGCTATTCATTTGAATAGAAATCCATCTTATCACAGTAAGACGAAGCATATTTCTGTCAAGTACCATTTTGTAAGACAGGTTGTTGATGAAGGTGGAGTGGCTCTGGAAAAGGTGAATACAAAAGTGAATTTTTCATATATGTTTACGAAATCAGTTTTGTTAGAGAAGCTACAGTGGTTTTTGGCTTCTCTTGGTTTGCATAAAAGGTGATGAATTAATTAAGGGCATGATATATCAGGTAAATTGTTGTCAAGGTGGAGATTGTTGGAAACATGCCAACGAATTTCCTCATGCGTTGACATGCATATGTGCATGAATATGCACATGCACATGCACATGCATGCAATATTATGAATTGTTCATGTAACTATGTGATCTACTCATGATAAGTCTGTGTAACTGAGTGATAGATGTTATATATATGAGCATACCCATATAGGTAGAGTACAATGCGAGCTAGAGAGAAACGAGTGTATGAGAAGAGGATGATTGTATGCCTATAAAGGCTATTGTAGTTCTCCCTTGAATAACAGAAGACCGATAATCATTTCTCGTGGTTTTTTTCTTGATTTGGGTTTCCACATAAATCACTGTGTCAAATTGTGTGTTTGTTGTTCTTGGTTTGATGCATGTGTAATCTATCTCTGTAATATTTGGTATGTTTTTCTTTCATTGCCTAACAATGGAACCACCTATAGGGTTCATATTGTACTACAAAAATTATTCATCAATTAATATATTGAACATACTATCCCAATGGGATTTTCCATTTGAACATGGAAAATGCAAAGAATAGTTAACCATAAATAAAATAAACACCAATGGAATGGGAATCTATGTAGGGAGCCATTAACTCATTCACTAGGAAGGTGCATTAGTTTATATGTACAACTTGAATACAAAAATATACAATAGACAAAGTGTCTAGAGAAAATTCATCTTTGGGAGACTTTTGCATCAAGTGACAATTCATGATTTATAAAGTGACCCAAATCATCTCATACCCAATTAAATAGATGATCACTTCATGGCCTTTATGCTTGGTCCCATGCTTCTCATACAATCTCAACTCTCCTAGCTTATTTCCATGCTTCTATGTTCTCTAAAACGCTTCTATAACATCATGCCCCTCCATTGACAAGCTAGTGAGAACTTGAATATGATGGGCATGAATAGGATAAGCCAAATGTTATCACTGAAATTTTGTCTGCACAGGGCGACAAGAACTCTGCATCGTCAAACACAGAAAAACATGCATTCATGGCACAAGGTTAATTCACAGCACAGCAAAAGGGGGTCAAAACTATACAAAATGGCCAAAAAATTACAAAGCGCTTTGCACCCACTGGGTGCGAGCGCGCGCGCGCGGAACATCTTCGTATCTGGAGCGCATATGCGCGGCTGTGGGGTAAAAAACCCGCGCGCCTTCCAAACGGCGCATTTATGAAACTGGTCGGCCTCCCAACCACTAATGGATCGGCTCCCAAGTCGATTTGACACCAAATCCGAGCTCAATCTGCGTGGGGAGGCTGGTCAAAGACCTAATTGTTCCCTAAAGAGCCC
>SNQJ01S0044401.1:53741-76108 GCA_010110895.2 Picea sitchensis | reverse complement strand
ATACAGCTGTCATGACTAGCAGAGCCCAACTAGGCATGTAAGCACTCACTTTTTGCTCACACAACGACGAAAAGAGTGCAAACACCAAACATAGCACAAATCATGTTGATTACAAGACCTATAATGTCAAATGTTGGAAGCTCTATCAAGTTCATCAAGGTGGAACCCTATAATGGGTTGAACTTAGACTTCTAGACACATGAATTCTTGTCATTATCCAATGGGACCTAATCCATATACAAAAATAACTAAAGATTTGGAAATATATCATTGATGATAAAATCATTGCCAACCAAGAACGTATACTTTACTTTACCCATGAGATCGCCTAGGATATCCATCCATAAATATTCAATTTCCCACATCAAGGATTCTTGTCTCTTTGTGTCACGGGACTTAGCACCAACCACCCACTAACTACCTTCACCCTACCTAGTGACTTTCCCCATAGTTGTAGACTAGTGTTATTCTCCTCTCTAGTAAACTTAAGTGACTGAGGATCCAAACTGCTAAATAGCAAGGATAACTTCTATCATTGTGGATTAGGCATGAATATCTTGTGTGGATGAGAATTGATCACCACAAAATAAAATAAAAAAGAGTGAGAAAAATCATTATTAAAAACCCCTAATGTCATTCAGTATTGGTAAATAGGAAAGTATCCCTCCATGCATGTGAATTATTTGGTTGTAAATTTTCCATCCACAACATAATCAATATTTTAAGTCCTCACTTATTGATTCATGAACAATCCCATCAATCCCTATAGGCCACCTAATGTTACGCAACAATCACCCTCATCCCATTGCAGTGATGAAGATAAGAATTGACCAAAGCCAAAATTTACTAAATATAACCTAATGGAACTCCCAAATTTTGAATTAAGGGGTTGTTGTATAGAGATTTAAGTGAGTTCCATTGACCCATCGTAGTTGAAGAACATCATCTAGTTTATCCAACGAGATGAAATTGGAGTATTTGATGTTCATAACTAAGAATGGACCCAACTATTGCATTTGTATCTTCTTTAGATACTTAAGGTACTTACTATCATGGAGAAAAAACAGATCTCCCTTGGAAAATGATTTGGTCTTCAAATTGTGATCCTATCAAGTCCCTTACTCTCTTAACTCTTTTTTAAAAAAACTATTACTTTTACAAATTGAAACCTCAAAACTATATCATCTCTTATGTATTTCTATTTATTTATTAACTTTATAATAATGTTAATATTCAAACCCACATTTGTATCTTATTAATGTTTACACTATTATTCAATAATATATTTTTTTCCATGGGATCTTCCAAACAATTTTTTTTATTAAGTGTAACTCCAATGATAATATATGATAGACATCCTTCCTTGTAACTAATAGAACATGGTAGTTTATGTATATCAAGCAAATCTTGTATGGAGTTTCGTGCTCTCTATGAAAGGCTCTTAACCAGTGAGGAAAATAAAATTTAATTACTATCGTTTTTCAAAAGAATTACTAAAATTAATATTCTTAATTAAAAAAAAAAAAATGGATTGTTTTATTATGGTTTCATGGAATATATAATAATTATAATATTTGATTAATATGATTATATATTAATTAATTTTTGTCTTATAATTTATTTTAGATATGGATTTAAATTATTTTTATATTTATTTAATAATTCATTTATCTACATTCTAATCTGCCTTGGAAATATGATACAAACTAGGTTGTGGCAGGTTTACATTGATTTTTTTATTTTTTTTTTCTTGTATTCATTATGTGTTTCAACAATTTTCTATGGTATTTCTATGATATATTTATTTTTCAATGTTGGACATTTAATATTTGAAACAAAAACTATGTACAATATTATGAATCAACAAGTAGTTTAAGGTCCATATGGCATCTAATGTTTGTTGGTTTTACATTGTTTTGTAAAGTTTTGTGCATTTTGAATTCTTTGAAAATCAACATTTTATGTTTTAATGAACATTTAGCTATTAAAGATATTTCATATAACAATAAATTTTATAGAAATTTCACATAACAATAAATTTCATCCCAATTTTGGATACTAAGGACAAGAAATATGGAAATTGTTTTTGTGCATGCCGTAAATCCTAGGATTCTTATAAGCATGAAGCTCTCAAAATCCAACTCCATCGCCATATTTAAAGATGGATAAAGTTGAATGAATTTTTAAGTTCAAAGTTTAGTTTTGGAAAAATAAATTTTATAAGAATTTCACATAACAATAAATTTCATCCCAATTTTAGATACTAAGGACAAGAAATATGGAAATTGTTTTTGTGCATGCCGTAAATCCTAGGATTCTTAGAAGCATGAAGCTCCCAAAAGCCAACTTCATAGCCATATTTAGAAATGGATAAAGCTGAATGAATTTTTAAGTTCAGAGTTTAGTTTTGGGAAAAATCTTTCTTGTTAGTTGCATGGTAGATATTATGAAAAGGAATTATGAAGAAAGGTATGGGAAATGGAAATGCAATTTTTATTTTTATTTTTATTTTTATTTTTACAGTAGCCCACTTTCTCTAATCTTAAAAGATAACTCTCATACAATTTAATTAACCAAAACTTTTAAGTAGACTTTTGTTTTAGCATATAATAATTACTATTTAAACTAATAGATTAATTTACTAGGTAGAAAATACTAAAGCTTCTGCAATTCCTGTAATATATTCTGCCTTTTTTAGGTTTTTTAAATACCTTTTTTTTTTTATTTCTTTAAATTGTATTTACATCTTTAATTTAAATTGTATTTATATCTTTAATTTGTTTTAATGTAACTTTAATGTTATTTTTTTATTCTATATTAATCAGATAATTATTATTTATTATTAAAAATATAATGCTGATATCTATTTTATTAGGTAAAAACTAAGTTACTTACATGTCAAAGTCCTCTACTCAGCAGAGTACATAACACAAAAGAGCACATAGACATAGGCGGATCTTACACGTATATCTACTGAATTGGAAAACTTTAACTAAGTTTCTAAATTAATCAACTTGGAAGCGATCAATATTCAATAACCATTATTTCAATAATAACGAAAAAGTTGATACAATTTATAACTTGTATATATATATAGGTTTTAATCATTTTGCTCTTTACCAGATTTTGACAAGTTGGCGACTTTAAATGGCGAGGTAGCTTCCTTTTTAATATCTTCCAAAAGCAACGGTCATGATTTTGTTATTTTTCTTCCGCCTCCCCGTGACAAGCTGATGCGATCCCTTCCATTCTAAGGCAATAATAGACCGCAAAAGCTGTGGGCACTTATTACAAACATATGTATCCAAAGAAAAATAGCATAATGCAACTCAACCCAGTTGGACCATAAATACGTTTTCTGGTTTATGCCCTCAATTATGTACTTCATTGTTTTGTTGGTATAACCTTCCATAACAACAATTAGTCGTGATCTCTTGTCACGGATAATTTTTCAAAAAAAAATTCATATTTTATATATGGTTTAAAATTCATACTTTTTATATAGTTTTTTATTGTAAAGTAGTAATTTTGAGCTAAAGTAGAATTGAGATGAGTAACCTTCAAAAGCTAAAGTAGTATTGAGATGAGTAAACTTCAAAGGCTAAAGTAGTATTGAGATGAATAACTTTAAAAAAAAGTCCTATTATATCGGTAACACCAGAAGCAAAGTATTAAGATTATAGGTGAACAATACAATACCATCCTTTCATAACCCTAACCTTCATGATTTTATGATTCGTTCTGATCTGTGGTCAGAGATCATTGCACAAACAAATTCACGTTTTTTTATTCTTATTCTCTTGCTTTATGTGTCTCTCTATCGTCGTTATTATTAGTAACAAAGTAAGCAAAGTATGGAGATGTTAAACAATATAATCATTGAATGCCATGTTCAAAGAGATATGCTTAATGATACATGTGGCTGAACAAAGCAAGCAATGATGATAGCAATATGAAAACTAAACACATGCCATTCACAATTTTTATTTTTTTTATTGTCATGAATTTGTTATGATGTCCAGATTTCCATGATACTGTTGTTGGCGAAATTTGGATTGATATAAAGGGAATTCTGGCCTCTTATGGATAAAAAAATGTTATGATCTCCAGATTTCTATGATACTGTTGTTGGTTGGTTGGCGAAATTTTATAAAGGGAATGGTGGTCTTTTCTTTTTCGATAAAAAAAAGACTTCCCTGTCATGTAACAAAATTTCCCTGTCATGAACTCACCCACTTCAATGTGCATCTTTTAAGCAAATGTAAAAATAATTGTTTTGAGAATAATATAAAGAAACATACGAATCATCCAACAAGATTGAAGTTAAACTGTACAACATATCTTAGCACTCCAACAAAATTTAAGTTAAAATGTACAGTATATCTTAGCACATGGTTTCATCTATTTCTAAAGTCGAATAAGATCGCTCACTTTCATGTGGTTTAGTGTGAGTGTGCTTCAGTGGCAAGTATGTATAAAATATTTTAAATTTAAAATAATTATATATAAAAAAAATTGGAAAATAAAAATTTACATTCTATGTATCAATTTTCAATAGAATATAATACAATATAGTTGGTTTTGTTTGGAGAGTAGGGTCTATTTATGTGTTCAATAGTGCTCAGGTGTACTTTAACTTTAATGCTTGAATTTTTAATCTATGTGAAAGAAAGGTCTCATGGAAACATGTGTGGAGACTAAAGTTAGAGAGGTAAGTAGTGCTATGCATTCCTTTAACACATATCTTATTCATATTTATATCATGCAACGAATCCAAGTTAACATAAAATAAATAAAGTTGTTAACATAACAAATTCTTTATGTAAAAGATGCAAGCCAATGCAATGTGAGAATCAAGGTTACTCCATTTCAACACATAGATCCAATACATATTTTCACTCATAAGAAGACTACTGGTTCTAGCAAGGTTCTAGCAATATTTAGTGACTGAACAATCAAGCAAGTAATCACTATTTGTAGTCTTAAGGACCTAATTATAAATTTTTCCTAGTGATTAACCTTCTTTACTAAAGGTGGCCCATCCAATTATGAATAGTGTTGTATATCATCTTGATCTCCTTCATGGCTCTTTGCAATGTTGCTCAGGAACTTTATCCTTTGACAATGAGTGGAAATATCTATCCTTGAGCCCCCACAAGCACTAGCCATGATGGATTCACTCATTCTTTAATCCATCTTACAATGATGAGGCCTATTGGTGAGTGGCATCAAGAAAAACACACAATATCCAACACCAAAACTTTTAGATAATTTGGCACAAAATCTTCTAACTCTGGGTCTACTTACTTCAAATCAAGCCAAAGGTTCTCCAAATGAACCCACATCATATCCAACTTATTCTCCACATTATAGCTTTTCTTGTATCTGCATGTTTATGTCCAAAGTGACCTCAACCAACTATATGTGTAGATATTGATGAGCATGTTAAAGCTCTTCATGATACTCAACAAAAAAACTCTCTCTACAACTTCCTCTATGAAGAAGTGAGCCATTCATAGAAAATTTGAAGTAGACCAACTCTACAGATTAGCTACTTTCTGTGACACACCAAGTCAAGGACCCCAAGGTGGGCACCAATTCAATGTTAAACCACTAACAATAGAATGTTCAAACCATAACGGTGTATGAAATATTTTAAAGCTCTCGGGGACTCTCTCTTGTGTGGCATCAATCAAGTAGGGTGTAGTATTTGTATGTTCTTAAAAAACCCTCCCTTTTTCCAATTGCTCAACCTATTCCATACTTGATAACTAATCCATAAGGGAGAGCAGTTTAATAATGGTGGTAGTAGGTGTAATCTCTCATGGAGTAGAGACCTACTCTTTCACTTCTTCTTCATCATCCTCCATTAATGTTTCCTCCTCCTTTTGTAGTACATCTATGAGAAATCATTCAAACCTACAAATAACTATTTGGATCCTCACTATCACCAAAAATAGCCATCATGTAACCTACATTCAAAACTTTCATAACCACTAGTACACTCTCTTGTAAGTCTGCCTGTGTGGTGTCTATTCAATCATCATACAATTGTGAATGTTCGTGAGAAGGAGGAGGGTTCTCAATGCCCTACACTTCATGCTCAATGGGGACTCCAAGAATTATATCAAGGTAATTTAAAGCATTAAAATCCTCAATATGAACCAAGGTAATGGTGGGGGATTTCTTCTCTTCATACTCCTAGAAGGATTTTGGTGTCTCATCTATAGAACACAATCGTTTCATCACAAAAAAATACACCATCTCTCTATATAAGGCCTCACATAGAACTACATGCAGTTAGACAAAACATCAAACATTAGAACAAATAAGAGCGGTGGACATTGGTGGCTTAGGTGGAATGGAAGGTACCTCAACTCTAAGTGGCTATAAAATCTTGAGTTTATTCTATGGGATATCACCCTATACGAAGTTCTAAAAAGATCTTAAGTAGTACTTGAAATATTAGCACAATAAAGTAGCATCATTTTTGGTTTGGCTACCAATAGAAGAGGGAGGGAACTCTTTGCAACTTCACATAACTCTAAAGTATGACTAGTATAGCCTTTCTTTGACCCTCAAGATCAAGATCAAAGCCAAACTCGACCCCTTTTTTATTCTTTGCACCTCTTCTGTAGGGATTTTTTGTTTCTCCTTTTCTCTACCTCGGGGATGTTCCAACACTAAAGGTAAAAACTAAACTATACTAGTGGATGACCTAGACCTATATATATCCAACTAGGAGAAAACTTCCTTGTCAAACACTTGCTCAATAGGGTAGAAAGGCAAGGGAAAAACCTTGAAATTATCTATGCTAGTTACTTGGTCACACATATTGTAATGTCCCTTTCCAAATAGGAGCTCCAGAGAAGAGGCTTAATGGTATAAACCGCCCTATTAGACTATAGCCAGGGCCAAAGAGGGGTAAACATGGTTACTAGAGGTCACTCTAGTCACAGGTGTTATATTCAGAAAGTGGCATTGAGATAAAAAGGGTTAAAAGAACTTTTAATTCATTATGAGCTAAAAATAGAAGTCAACAGTGAATTAGGGTTTCAATAGTGATTTAGGGTTTTGGAAGTCAACAGTGAATTAGGGTTTCATCATGATTTAGGGTTTTGGAAAGATATAAAGGAAGGGTCAAGGACCTAATTCATCATTATGAAGATTATGACTTGTCATTGAGGAGAAGGGGCACATCTCAGGAGAGATAGTTCAGTGTATTCCAAGAGGAAAACACCAGTTGGCTGATTTTGGTGTTGAAAGACACACCCTAGTCACCGAGAAGATCATCCAGGTCTTCCATCATTCTTCATTGATTCCACAGTGCTCCCTGTTGTGAGGGAAATCTCCTTACGGACTAGCAAATAGGGTTATACTTTGCATGTAGATATGACCAAGAGAAAAACTACTTTCTACCTTCGTCCCCAGACTTAAATCCGATTTATTTTTAGTAAATACGTGGCTAGATCAACCTACCTTGTTCCGATCATTTGATGTCGATCCTCTTTCACACTTGTTCATAGTTCTCCTTCCAAATTTGACCTGCATACAAGACAAGCAACGACTACACATGCATCTTACCTATAGACTAATGGGTTAGAGATTCAAGCATGTACTTAACAAACTATGAATAACTCATAAATTGGGATGGGAAAAACATTTTCTTTATTACTTTGAATGAATCAACTTACAAAAAATTGAGACTGGCCATCGCTCCGCGAACCTGATCCTGGGCTCCTCTTCAACTGTCCTCCAACTTCTTTTCTTTGTATCTCTTCTGGCACAAGGATGGCTAAAGGGTTGGGACAATGGGAATATTCAAATGGGTAGAGTTTCTTTGCTATATTTTTCCTTCTCCAAATGGGATCCCTATCCCTTCTTTTATAGGCTAGAAGAAGCTAGGTATTTTGATGAACCCTTGGCCATGCATGGCCAGGAGTTTCAGTTAACTCACCCAAAGCTATGTGTTCCGTCGAGAACGTTTCTTTTTTCATGCTTTTATCGGTCCATGTGGGCTTTTTTAGGTCAGCTAGCGTGTACACGCGTGCAGTAATGGAGTAGGGCGCGTGGGCCCTTATAAAAGAGGTTTTTAAAAGAGTTTTTCAACATTTCTTTGGAAAAGAAGGGATCTGAGATGGCCTGGTGCCAAGTAAGCATGTATGGTGCAATTTAGGGTTATAACAGATGCCCCCTAATGTGTGAGGTCAAAAGAGAATTTGATGGTCGAAATACATTACCAATCTTTACTGATGTGTCGAACGATTGAGCCCAAGGATCAAGATCCGAGAGGCGCCATCTACAAAATAACAAATGTCTCACCGAGGTGGCCATACCCATGCTCGGAATAAAATAGAATCATGGCTACCAATCAAATACACTGTAGATCCATGTCATATAACTATATAAAGAGTAGCTGCGAACAATACACAACGGAGCTACATCTCGAAATCAAAAAGATATACATATAGAATATCCATCTTCTAGAAGCTAATACGACCTGATGGTTGGAGATGAGGTCTTCAGAGCTCGAGCAACTACGTCAAAATCTTCAAAACTCGGGTAGGAGTGTAATATGAGTGTATGAATACACTACCCAGAGGTATTTGACGTCTCGTCGGTCATGGACTTGATGATCAGATTGAAGCCTTCATTGATTTCGAACAAGGACTTGATTGGACATTCAGGATGGCCAGGTATGAGGGCAAGAGACAAATTGCAGAGGGGTCGACTCAGGCTTCGTGACAAACTTCCCTTGGACAATAGCATGAAAAATGATGAGACTCAAGTAGCATGGCATTAATCATAAGTCTACGAAGCAGGAGGCAACACAAACTCTCCATATGTTTGGAAGGATAACCAAACGGTGAAGGACACAACTCTATATAGAAAGAAAAGCTTCCTAAGGTCGTACTACATCCCATAGTTTTATGAACAAACGAACACATGTGCTTTATCCAAGGGCGACTCATTATGCTAACAATAAAGAAAATACTTTTCCCTTCCTCTTTTGGGGGCATATTTGATTTTTTTGTCTTTTTCAATAATTTTAGGAAAAAGAATAAAGGAATGTTACGTTACAATGGAGGAACGAGTGTTGCAAACATACAAGTTCAAGGCAAAAGGACAAGACTGATGTTCTAGTATAATGATACTCGGGAAAAATCATCTGGTAGCCAAGGGTGTTAAGACGCAGAAGCAAACTGTTACAAGGCTGGCATATAAGGTATTCAAATGCGGTTAACAAAACACACAATGGTAACGTCCTTCGATGTAAGTTTAACGAGCCCAGAGAAGGTAAGATCGGTGTCTTTTCATATTTAGAGAGTTTGAAAATCCATAAAAGGAGACTCCATTGGGGTACCTTTTTCAAACATAGTCTAGTCAGTTCAAAAAAGGGATAAACTAGCACCGACAAGACGTCTATTCAAAACCATTTTAATGAGTGTGATAAGGACAAGATCACTTGGCCTTTTTTTCATTTTTAAGGAGTCCGAAAAAATCTTAACTATGGACTCCGTCAGGAATGTTCTTTTGGACCATTTTAACGAGTGTGAAAGAATAAGGTCACTCGAAGATCTTTTCAATTTTAGGGAGTCTGAAAAGAGCTTAACTAGGGACTCTGTGGGGGTTCCTTCTTCGTAAGTTTAGTCCCTCAGGCCCGAAAAAGGGATAAAATTATACCTGAGAGTACTCTTCTATAGAGCTGAGGCTCCATAGAGTATACCTTTGTTCGTACAGTTGACCGTCTAGACCGAAAAAGGGGTAAACTACCGCCAGATAGACGTGACTTCAAATTTTAGTTTAACAAGCATGAAAGGCCACAAGATCGCTCGACAATCTTTTCATATTTAAAGGGCCTGAAAAGGGCTTAAAAGAAGACCCGTTATTTTTTGGGAGTCCTGAGGGTGAGGTTAAGAGCGAAGAAGAATCATGCAAATGAGGCTCAAACTCGTATTCAGGAAAAACTACAAGGAATCCTGAGCCTAGAGTGTTTTAGAGACAACATGAATACCATAATGCAACCAGGATCTACCTAGGGCATCCATGTTCTGCTAAGCTCTACCACCAAGTTGTGAAACTTCTAAGGCAGATATGATGGTTTTGTGTCAGAACCTGATGGGATCGATCTTATGGAAAAGGAAAAAGACAACGAGATACAAAATTCAGGGTAGAAACCTAAACTATATGTTCAAGTAGATCGTCGGAAATTTTTTCCATGGATCGTCGAAAATTACTCAAAACTCAAAAAAAACTGTCCCAATACCCAATCAAATCCCTCCTATATAACTCCTGAAGCACTCTAAATGATTTTTTGTATAAAGAAAATGATAAGGGAGGCCAAAAAAGTGACAAAAAGAGGCCAAAAAGTCTATAAATAGAAGCTGGCAGCTCATTATCACCATTGTTGATTTGGAAATTGACTTTGGAGCCAAAAGACCCCCTTTGATTAAAGTCGTGATTCTGGGAGCTAGAGTGGACGAAACAAACTTCTGTTTGGACCAAGTAAGTACAAACTCCCTTATATTGCATTTTATGTCTTTATTTATGCATTGGGTTTCATTTTTTAGGGAGACATGGACCTTTAAAAAGTCGGCCCTAGGTCCGCGCAGGCTGCCTCAGGACAGGCCGCATGTACATGCGACTGTCACCAGTACAGCATGCGTGGGCCCCCTTATTGAATGAAAAAGACTTCAAAATCAAGGGTTAACCCTCCTGAACCTTTTTGTTTTGCAGGATGTATGTCCATTGGAGATAAAGAGAGCATGAAGAGGTGAATGAGTTGGTCGGGGAAGACCCCAATGTTGTGGCTACTTTGATGCAGTGTGGGTTACTCAAGTTTTTCCTATGTCCTTTCATGCACGCACAACCTAGGCTACTGAATGCCTTGGTTGACTACTGGCATCCAGATGCAGAGGCATTCATGTTAGAAAGTCATTCACTGGTGCCCACGGTCGAGGACATTTACTTTTTGACTGGCCTCTCTAGGAGAGGGGAACCAGTCAATTTTCGAACTTTTCCTACGGGGCTGCATAACATAGCAGAATTGATAGGACTATATTGTGCAGCTAATACAGACCACCTGAGCATGTAGGTGCCTATAAGAAATATCACTAACCTATCGCTACAGGAGATAGTATTGCTTATTGGGCGAATTACTAGTTTTGCGGCTCTACATCAGGCATCCCGTGCACAGATGAACTGTGCAGTCTAGTGCTTAAATGCACAAGTTTTTTATTGGAGTACCACTTTGCTTGAAAGTATGAAGAGGCAGTTGACAGATTGTCATTTGCGAACACATAGGAACTTCAGGTTTGGGACCATTCTGTGTTCGTTCTTTTTTGAGAGAGTTTCGAGTTTTAGTCCTCGAGTAGTGGTACGAGGACATCAGGCCTCTCTTCCTGCTATGTGTAGATGGGCAGTACTCCTACCGCGACAGGGTGGTGGAAGGACCAATGAGTCCTTCGATGATGACTTTTTTGCATGGTTGTCACGACAGATCCCGGTTATAGAGGACTACCCCTATGCCGGGATTGATTTTTCGAGAGACCTGGAGATACCAGTACCTCCTGGTGAGGAGCGAGGGGAGATGGGTAAGTCTCCACCTTTGTAGTTTTTTTGGTGTATATGCAATTTTTAAGTTGTTTTCTTATATATATCATTTTTTTTTTATGCCATAGTATTTGATGGATATGTGTTCATTGTGTGCAGATGTGGGACCAATGTGACCCGCTGAATATGCGAGGAACAGGCGTCGTCCTTAGCTAGGGGCCGCACCTGCCGCCACAGGGGGACCAGCAGTAGCAGGAGATATTCCATCCGGGGAAGCTGAGAGGGTATTGAGACGGGTTGAGTGTAACTTTACTGCGCTCACTCGTATGGTCCCGATGGCAGAGATTGAGGACCTGCCACCATCTATGTAGCCTCATGTAGTGGGGGCACCATGGATGTGGGTCTGGTTGTTTTGGCGTTTAGCCAATGTTGTGGACCAGTATAATAGGGCCCACAGGCCCTGACTTTAGCTAGACATTTTGACGTTCCATGAGCACTACTTGTATATATATTTTTAGCGCATAAGCCATGTGACTCGTTATCAGTTATATTTTTCAGGCGCTTGCGTCCATCTATGTACTCTGGTTACTTTATGATATTATATATGTTTTTTTGGTCTTTTGTGTCTTATGGATCATGTGTGCAAAAACGTATTTACATGCTTATGTCAATGTTCTTTCATATGTGTGCAAGATGCCAATCTAAAATTTGATTAGCTAGAGTATNCCAATCTAAAATTTGATTAGCTAGAGTATCTGTAACTTGGTTTAATCTCCTAGGAACATGAAAATATGTAATATAATCAAAGTTTCATTCTAAGAGACGTACCCTAAGGAATCATCGGTGTAAAGTTGGATCATGAACCCGGTACACTCTGTTTAACTGAGACACAACCAGTTGAGCATCAAGATAGACCCGGAGATGAGATATACCCAATGACAAAGCGTCACAAAGCAACTCAATAGTTGTGCTATACTCGACAACATTATTTGTGGTGTCACCTAAGCATATCCCTCCCGAAGATAATAACTGGCCTTGAGATGTAAAGATTACCCAAGCTGTGGAGGCAAGCCTCCGAGTGTGCCTACTCGCACCGTCTGCATACCCAATGAACACCTTGGAATCACTTGACATCTGCCACAATGACGAAAGATAATATCAACGACACATCCATAACACTAAAAGAAACTAAAAAGTAATAGTACAAAGACTATACATATGTTACAAAAATTTACCCACAGTGACCTGCCTATGAGTAATACTTCTTGAGGTGGAGCCCATTTCTAGGCTCCGCCAAAGCATTCCCTTCAAAATCAACTAGACGATAAGCGTCCTTTTTTAAAACCTCTTTTATGATGAAAGGTCTGAACCACATGGGTTTGAATTTTCCTGCCCCCAGGGGGTCCTTATCTTGGTCATAGACCAGGACAAGGTCACATTCGGAGAAAATCCGAGGACAAATGAACCGATCATACTGACACTTGACCTTATGTTTGTGAGCCTCGTTGGCTAGGGTCGCATCATGACGCTGCTGATTGAGTTGCTCAAGGTATACTAACCGTTCTTCAAGTGGAGAAGTGTCTGGAAATAATTGTACTGCCAACTTTAGAGACGGGATCTGACATTCGATGGGAAAGACTGCCTCCAACCCGTAAATGAGTTGAAAAGGTGAGAAACCGGTTGCAGTCTTAACAGATGTTTGGTAAGCCCATAATGTTGAGTATAACATCAAATGCCAATTTGACCTGGTTGAGTTGATAGTTCGTTGTAGAATGGTCTTAAGAGTTTTTTTTACAGCTTCGACCTACCCATTTTCTTGGGGGTAGTAGGGTGATGAATGTTCTTGCCGTAACCCAAGATTTGATGTTAACTCGGTCATCATCTGGTTTTGAAAGTGACTTCCATGGTCAGTGACAATATCCCTCGCGACGCCGAACCTTGGTATTATCTGATTGAATAAAAAGAGAGTTGCAGTCTCTCCATCATATTTAAATGTTGGCATAGCTTCAACCCACTTTGTGAAGTAGTCTATAGATATGATGATATAGCGGTCCCCCCTTGCTGAAGGAGGGTTGCAAGTAGTGTAATCAATCCCCTACTTAGTGAAGGGACCAACTATGATGACAATAAACATGGGAGCGGGATGTTCCCTCATCTTCCGAGAGAATATTTGGCACAGATGGCACTTCTTGACCAATTCGATACAATCTTTGATAAGTGTCAGCCAGAAGTAACTTGCTCGTAGAATATTTTCGGTTGTTTCCAAACCAGACAAATGACCGCCACAAGCTCCGGTATAGAAATTGTTAAGCATGATAATTGCTTCCTCATGAGTGAGACATCGGTGTAGGATGCAGTCTACACCTCTCTGATACAATGTATCATCGATTATGATATAATTCTTAGCCTAATGGCGTATATGTCGACGCTCATCACGAGAAGTAGAGGTGGTCATTTCAAAGTCTGGAGATAGATAAGTATATCTTCGTACCAGGGATCCAAAGATGTGATCAAAAACATATCTCCCTGGATAGGCGATTCTTCAGGCACAACATCACCTGACTCAACTGGAGGTTCCGAAATAAGTTCTACGAAGACCAGTGACTTTTTAGACTTTGCTTAAATGAAGTCTAAGTCAAACTCCTAGAGGATGACTATCCATCTACTAATTTTTCTGCCTATTACTCATCGTGTCAACATGTACTGGAATGGATTCACAACAGCAATGATGGTGATCTTGTAAAACATAACATAATGACGAAACCGTTGAATAGCATGAACTGTTTCCAACGCAAGTTTTTCAATGTGAGAATAATTTAGTTCTAGTCCTACAAGGCCTCGACTCAGGTAATAGATCACGTATTCTGAGAACAAGTCATCTTCCTGAACTAAAACCATGCCAATGGTTGATTCTACTGCAGCCAGATATAATAAGAAATATTTGTTATAGTTAGGTGGTTGGAGTAGAGGGGCAGTTGTGAGGGCATGTATCAATGCATTGAAAGAGCTTTGAGCTGCATCATCCCAGTAAAAGGGAACGTCCTTATTCAGTAAGCGCATAAATCCCTCGGTGATCTCGGCATAGTTGGCGATGAAGCATCGTAAAAAGTTCACCTTGCCTTGTAGACTCTGAAGTTGAAGGATTGTGCATGGGGGGAAACTGAATTATTGCCTCAACCTTCAGAGGATCGACCATGATCCCTGTTGTTGACACTATGAAACCTAACAATCGTCCTAATGTTACGCAAAAGATGCACATGTTTAGATTCAGGCGAATCTGAAAGTAGCGACAACGTTCGAAGATAAGTCGAAGGTGTGTGGGATGATCTGTTCTCTTGCAAAATCGAGATGCTAGATCATCTAGGTAAGCCTCGACTATATGCTTGAGGTCATAAAAAGAAAAAGACATGGCCCGCTGAAAGGTGGCTCCAACATTTTTGAGACCAAAAGGCATCTTACGATATGTGAATGTACCCCATGGACAAATGAATTCTGTTTTGTGTTGGTCTTCGGGTTTGATTTGGATTTGATTATATCCTGAAAAACCATCCATGAAAGAAAAGGCTTCACAACCCACACATTCATCAATGATTTGGTCAATGAAAGGTGTGGGAAAATTATCTTTGGGACATGCCTTGTTCAAATCATGGAAATTGGTACATACACAAATCGTGCCTTGTTTTTTATTGACCGGCACGGGGTTTGACACCCATTGGGTCAAATGGATAAGATAGATAAACTCAGTTTTTTGCAATTTATCAACCTCAACCTTAATGGCTGCTGCTTTCTTAGGATTAACTGGATGAAGCTTCTGTCGAACCGGCTTGGCATCAGGATACGTTGTGATTTCATGTTCAACGATTTTTGGATCGATACCTAGCATTTCCTCATAAGACCAGGCAAAAACGTCACAGAATTATTTAAAACGATCGGTGTAGATTTGAATATCTTCGGGGGAGCAATCTGCTCCAATGAAGACATTGTCCATGACGCCAGGGTTTCAGGAGATATTGATCGGTAAGGTTTTAGTGATAATTTCCATATTACCCTCAGCATAAACCTCGTGTGTAGCTAAGGGATTAATAGGACAAGACCGATCTCCCGTCATAGTCACGGTGAATTCTCCCACTTCAATTCGGCTTAAATCTGGGAGGAAGTATGATCTGTGATGAAGATCTTCCCAGGGTTTATCCAGACTAGTCATTGCTTCAATTATTGCTTCATCAGAGGGAAATACTATGTCTAATGAATTGGTGTGAGCGAGATAACCCTGAGACCAAACATGCTCTAGAAGTGGATCTAACTCTTGTGCAGGAGCTGGATCAGTGTGGGCTAAAGTTTGCTGGACTAAAGAGTACGCTACTTCAGCTGCGGACAATGGCATGGACATGATCGGGTGTCTTGTTCCATTCATCATGGCCGCTGGGGAAGGAAGTGTCCACGGATCGTCGAAGTAAGTCATGCGGAATGACAAAACTTGAAAAATCTCAACCTTATGGTGATTGGATATAAACTTGATATCGCCTTGAGGGGGCAGGTAATCAAAGGTACCCATCAAAGATGGGCACAAACCAACCCCTATGTTGACGAAACCTGGTTGAGGATTATCAATCATCGGGACCGTGGATGCCCCCAAAGCAGGGTCAGGTCTAGAGAAGGACAATTGATCAATGGTCACTATCTGGCCTTCATGTGGAACCAATAGGACCCGGAAAACTGTGGCAACCACCACTTGCATGGTATAAGTTCAACTCCTTCCTAACAAGAGGTTATAGTTGAGGGGAGCATCAACTACCTCTACTTCAACGCACATGGTCTTCCCTCCTAACTGCATAGGGAAAGAAGGGACGATACCATGTGGTCAGAATGAACGACTGTCGAAAGCGGTGAGGAGAATAGGTGATGGAGAAAAAATAGGATGGCCAATGACCTTCCAACATGCCAACGACATAACACATGTCGAGGCGCCCTCATCAACCACTGTGCAGAAGATATTCCGGGTAAAAGTTTTCGTGGGATAAGCCACTACTATCTGAAACGCTACGTGGTAAGGTAGACGAGGTTTTAAGTCGATTGTATCCAGCATGATTGTACCCAGATTACAAATCTTGGTAGATCCTAAAGAGTTTAACAAGGCTTTCCTCTGGGAAGGGCAGCTTTGGAGAACCTCCAAAGTGGACATTGCGCCAGGGGTTTGTGATAAATCTTCCACCACAGAGTAGTTCTGGGTGGCCCTTGCATTTAGGTTATGAGAAGCTTTTTTGAATGTGCCTTTGGGAATGTGTGTCATTGTTTCACCCAACGTCTTCTCAATCTGTAGAGGAAGAGATGGGAGTTCAGCTTCTTTACCCTTCTCAGAAGTACTTGGTTTACTATAGTCATGCGCTCTAGTCGATATAAAAGCATCACCCCTCACCATATATACGTTCGTAGATGCGGGGTTGTTTGCAAGCGGAGAGGGTTCTTGGCCGCCCCCCTCCGTGCTTGCAGAGGCTTGCTTTAGATTTTTCCCATGTTGAAATGGATTGGTCAACACAACCGACTGTTGCTACGTCACAAACTTTTCAGCTTCTGCAAGTTGAGGACATAGATGGGCTGGGTGGTCTTCCGTGCATAGGTTGCATGGATACCTCACCTTCCGTTTCTCAGTGTTTTCCCGCCAGTATTATCGATAGGTTTTTTTATCCCCCTTACCCTTCTTTCATTGTTTTTTCTTTCCTTTAGGTTGCTGGGTGGCCTTTGGGTTAGTCGATTGCACTGTGTGTACCTCCGACGTTTTGGTAGGGGGAGCAGCCAAAGTAGTAGTTTGGGTGGCCATTGTCTATTGTATAGATAACTTCTACAACTTCTTTGTCAATTGCTCAGTGGGCTTTGTTTGTGTTGAACCAACAATACCATTGGCATGTGGTCTGACTCTCTATCTAGTTTTATCTAGTATTGAGTGTGGTGCATCTGGAAAGATGTTGTATAATAATCCAGACTGAGAATATATGAGCTCAAATTGTTGAGCTCTCATGATGGCGTCTTCTTCAAGGAATACTCCCGACGTTGCGATGTCTTTGGATAACTGCGGGACCCGAGACTTAAGGAACCACTCAAGCAGGAATGTTGGTGGGACTGACACCTTAATTAGACTCTTCCGACGTCTCCATTCTCGGATGTGATCAGAGATATGGTCCACTGTCATCTGTTTGAAATTGGCCAGCATCTCTGTGCCAGCATCGTATCTCACATGTAACTAGAAATGGTTTAGGAAAGCCATTGCCATCTCACCGAAGGAAGAGTATCTTGAGCGATCGAGCTCAATGTACCATTTCGCGACACTCCCAATGAGATTACATTGAAACAATCACAATTGTATGGAGTCATCTTTCAATGAGTTAGATGAGCACCAAAGATGGAAGGTAGTCACATGATCTTCTGGATCTTCGTTAGGCTTGGCTTAGAACTTTGGAATGTCCAAAGGAAACTTTGTCGGCATAGGAGGCCAACGCAGATCATGACAAATAGGGTCATTGAACAACCTTTTCAAATCTGACAAGTGCAAAGTCGCCAGGAAGGGTAGTTTTGGTTCTTGGTGATAACCTGGGAAAAAGGGGCCTGGAGTTTGAATGGCACCAGGTTGCCAGAAAAAGTTTGGCTGCTACCCCGGATTCTGGTAGAAACCATGGCCCTAACCAGCGTATGGATTTTCCATATGTGGAGACATCATCGACTGATTTCCCAAATAGGACATAGATGGTTGGGAATGCATTATATAAGAAGGACTCTAGGAAGGGTTGCCCCATGTTGGTCCTGTGGGGATAGGCATAGTAGTTTGTCCGGGGTTCCATTGATTGTTGAAAGAATTACCCCAGATCGACATTTCGGATGAGGGAACGGATCCCTACTAAGAATTCCAAGGCCCTGATGTGGAAGAATTTCCTAGGTTTGCCCCCTGTGTAGGAATAGTACCCTGCACAGGAATAGATTGTCCAAAACTGGGATTGCCACCAGTCAGGAAAGCGGTTGACGAGAAGGCATTGTTACCAAACGTTCTGGCCAAATAAAATGGTGTCGAACCTACCGACATATTATGCAAAGGTAGTCCTTGAATCCCCGCTCCAAATAAACTATGGTATGTAGGTTGCCCGACGGATTGCTAATGCGAGCCACCGAGTGAAGGGGATGAAGGAGGGATATGACCTCCTCCAGAAGGGAAAGCGTTAAAAGGAGCAGGAGTGCCCCCCATGTGACCTTGCATAGGAGCACTAGAGCTCCCTGCCCCCAGACCTAAAGTCTGTAAAGTGCAGTAGGAAAGTACAAGACTTGTACCCGAACTAGGCATCTCGTATGAGAACAGAGGGCCTATCACACTTGGTGTGAAAGGGGTTGTGGCCACCGCCAACAACGGGATCAGACCATTGTTCGATGTAGAGGCGGTTGAGACCATGGTGGATCGGACCAGTGATGGTGGGTTAGGACGTGAAAACTCTCCTGTGGTGACAACCGTAGTGGGAATTGAAGAATTCCCAGAAGGAGTAACAACATTTGTTTCCATTTTGTGTGCAACACTGTCTGGTGTTCGTAAAATTGAATTGGTACAATGAAAGGTGCCAAGAAATAAGTGGTTGGGGTTTCAACCTGGCCAAGAGAATTCACTCCAAGGTCCAAAATGGTCGATTCCTCCGGATGTTGGTCGGGCACAATTGCACGTAAGTCGGTTTCTTCAAAAGACCCTTGTTGGTCTAGCTTTCACCTTAATGGTGGCGGGGGTGGCTCCAGTGTAACCGACGGCAGGCCAAGAAGCCTTTGTGACCGACAGAGCTCGTGATCCTCCACTGTGTGAGAATATAAAAGACACTATAGGGTAGTCTAAACGTTTAAAAGTAACACACACTAAAAAAGTCTCTAGAAGATAAGACAGGCAAACACTAAATTAATTGGAAGAACAATTACAACAACCAACACTAGAGAAACTTACCGGTGCAAGTGCAACTCGAACACGGAAGCACCCTCTGGGTATACTCTGCAAAGCGTGGCCCGATGTCTGTCCTAGGTACCGTGTTATACCCCCGCAGTCACCTGTGTATGTCCATAAAAAAGATAGGCAACTAGGTTTCCATTGCGCGAACAGTCACCAAGAGGGTACAATCGAAAGTCAGGTAGACCACAATGAGAAGGGTATCAAGTCCGAAACCTATCAAGGTTATCAAAAGCAAGTGGTCTGGAAGAAAACTGAGGACCTCGAACGAATTCGAGACCCACGAAGCCCCGTGGAAAATGCAATCGACGGAATCCCAAAACAAGCCCTCTATATGTGTTCTCCACTATGATTGGTTCAACTTTGGAGGGGTTATCTCCGCTACCTTTCCATACGCGACCTCATGTTTATCCCCTGTGTTAGAGGGGGGTCTCGGATAACTTTCACGATATTGGACTTAGCCACTCCCTAACTTAGACTCCAATGTTTGATTTTAAATGGCCTTGAAGAGTTTCCTCTCCAACCTAATCCAAGGCCCTAATCTTGAGCTAGTTGGTTAACCCTACAAACATAAAAGTTTAATAAATTTTAGATTTAGCGTTAATTTTATAGCTTTGTCTTATGTCAATGGGTATGAAAGTGAAACTGATGATGTGTAAAAGACGAAAGAAAAAATGAATAGAAAAGATGGAAACAAAAACTTTTATTTAATGGAAAATTTCAACAACTTTTCAATATATATATATATATATATATTTAATTTTCAAAGATTTTGGACAGCAAACTCAAAATAAATTTCACTTGACTACAAGCTACTTATGATCTAAGTAAACTGCAAATACTTATGAAATAAACGACTTTTCCCTGGCTAATAATGCAGAAACACACTCTTCAACCAAACAAGAAAATGAAAAGATATATATATATTTTTATTTAAATGTTGATAAAGAGAAAAGGAAAAATACGAACAAGCAAAAACCAAGAAAAACAATTATGGCCTAATCGCAGATCGCAAAGAATCACTTCAAGAAATCACACACTAGCAACTTAAAAAATAAGTCTCACACTTATCTAAAAACCCTTAAAAATTATTTTTTATGACCACTTTTAAATGAGAAAAAGCAAGCTAAGGGTAAGATTAATCCTAAGCTACTGACTGCTAAGACAAAGATTCAAATACTTGAGAGGTATAATTCTCATCAAGGGAAATGATGACTGCCTTACCCTCAACAAAAGCTATCCTGCACAAGCACGCTACTGATAATCCAACAACAAGCGTGTGAACGTGAGCTGTATAGAGACATAGGGTGTGTACATGTGGGTCGACCTTGTACAGGCCACGTGTATCTCTAAACTCTGAGAAAAAATAAAAACAGACAACCCAAACCAGGAAGAGACCACTGATATTGATAACCAGGATCCCTTGAAGGCTTGGACACTCTTTTTAACAGAAAAAGAAAACAATGTACGGAAAAATTTGTAAAACAAACCAATTTGAGACAAGACTGCAAACAACCAAGACTTAGAAAGAATCCCAGAAAACCCCTGAGAATGTCTGATTCTGAAGGGAAGATGATGACTGCCTCAAAAATTCTCTGGACTGTACACGCTAATGTTACTTCTTTAGCTAGCGTTCACACGCAGGATGTAGGAGAGTAGGGCACGGGTACACGCATGCAGACCTTATGCAGGCTGCATGTACCTCTGTGGGTCTCGAAAAAACACAGTCAAGCAAATAACAGAGACAGCTGGTATGGGAAACCAGACTCTTTGCTAGCTCAGACTTTACAAAAACTAATAAAAAACAGGCAAGAAAAACCAGTCTTTCTCTAAAAACTACCCAAAAAATAAAATTCCAGGAACCCTAGAGATTTCCCCAGTATGGTCGCCAATTCTGTTGTGAGGTAAATCTCCTTACGAACTAGCAAATAGGGTTATACTTTTCATGCAGATATGACCAAGAGAAAAACTACTTTCTACCTTCGTCCCTAGACTTAAATCCCATTTTGTTTTAGTAAATACATGGCCAGATCAATCTACCTTGTTCCAGGAGTTTGATGTCAATCCTCTTTCGCACTTGGTCACTTGTTCACAGTTCTCCTTCCAAAGATGACCTGCATACAAGACAAGCAACGACTACACATGCATCTTACCTATAGACTAACGGGTTAGAGATTCAAACATGTACTTAACAAACTATGAATAACTCATGAATTGGGACGGGAAAAGCATTTTCTTTATTAGTTTGAATGAATCAACTTACAAAAAATTGAGACTGGCCACCACTCCGCGAACTTGATCCTGGGCTCCTCTTCAACTATCCTCCAACTTCTTTCCTTTGTATCTCTTCTGGCACACGGATGGCTAAAGGGTTGGGACAATGGGAATATGCAAATGGGCAGAGTTTCTTTGCTATATTTTTCCTTCTCCAAATGGGACCCCTAGCCATTCTTTTATAGGCTAGAAGAAACTAGGTATTTGGACGAACCCTCGGCCATGCATGGCTGGGAGTTTCGGTTAACTCACCTAGAGCTGTGTGTTATGTCAACAACTTTCTTTTTTTCATGCTTTTGTCGGTCCACGCGGGTTGTTTTAGGTCAGCGAGCATGTACACGCATGCAGTAATGGAGTAGGGCATGTGGTCCCTTATAAAAGAGGTTTTTTAAAGAGTAGTTCAACAATGCTTTGGCAAAGAAGGGATCTAAGATGGCCTGATGCTAGGTAAGCATGTATGGTGCAATTTAGGGTTATAACACTCCCATATTCTGGGTATTATCTTTTAGTTACTTATTTGTATTTCGGCTAAGATCCTTTTGTCTTTTGATCTAGCCAAGTGTTGTTATTTTATTCA
>SNQJ01S0044401.1:31975-49737 GCA_010110895.2 Picea sitchensis | reverse complement strand
AAACAGGACGTTATGAGACACATCAGTGAGTGTGTGACTTGCCAGCAGAACAAGTCAGAGCATGCTCTTCCAGCAGGGCTACTTCAGCCACTCCCCATTCCAGAGCAGAAATGGGAGAGTATATCTATGGACTTCATCATCGATCTACTCAAGGTCCAGGGTAAGGACTGTATCTATATAGTGGTCAAAAGATTGACCAAGTTTTCTCACTTCTACGCCATACTGACAGAGTACAACACAGTTCAGGTAGCCAAGATTTTCTTCAGGGAGGTATTTAGACTTCATGGGTTGCCGAAGAAAATCGTCAGTGACAGGGACAGTCGGTTCATAGGGACATTTTGGAGAGAGTTGTTTCGGTTGGTGGGGACAGAGTTGACACCTAGCACCAACTATCACCCTCAGACAGATGGGCAAGCCGATATTTTCAACAAGTGGGTTGAAGGGTATTTGAGGAAATATGTAGGAGGACAACAAAGAACGTGGATAAAGTGGCTACATTTAGGAGAACATTGCTACAACCCCACCTTCCACATGTCCATTAGTACGACACCCTTCCAAGCATTGTACAGATCTGATGCTCCCACTTTGGTAGACTTGGTCTTCAGGGAGAGAAGAGCTCCCAAGGCCAAGGATTGGATCATAGAGAGTTAGGAGATCCTCAAGTTGTTGAAAGAAAACCTGTAGATGGCACAAAATCGACAAAAGATAAGTGCAGACAGGCACAGGATAGAGCACATCTTTGATGTTGGAGATTTGGTTTTCTTGAGACTCCAACCCTACAGACAGTCATCTCTGAAGAAGAGTGGGGCCGAGAAGCTCAAACCCATATTTTATGGTCCTTACAGGATCATGCGCCGAGTAGGCGATGTTGCTTATGAGATAGACCTTCCAGAGGGGAGCAAGATTCATAATGTGTTCCACATGTCTTGCCTCAAAAAGGCAGCGGGACAATTCATTAGCACATCAAAGGAGCTTCCCCTGTTGGATGAGGAGGGAAAGTTGGAGTTAGTTCCGGAGGATGTTTTGGAGTTCTGGTACCAGAAACTGAGGAGCAGGGTCAAAAGAGAGTGTTTTATCAGATGGAGAGGGCTTCCAGTAGAGGACTCTACTTGGGAGAGCGAGCAAGTCTTGCAGCACCCTGGACTGGTATTGCTTGAGGACAAGTAGTTTCAGGAAGGGAGGACTGTAATGTCCCTTTCCAAATAGTTGCTCCAGAGAGGAGGCTTAATGGTCTAAACTGCCCCGTTAGACTACAGCCAGGGCCAAAGAGGGGTAAACAGGGTTACTAGAGGTCACTCCAGTCACAGGTGTTATATTCGAAAAGTGACATTGAGCTAAAAAGGGTTAAAAGAGATTTTAATTCATTATGAGATAAAAATAGAAGTCAACAGTGAATTAGGGTTTCAGCAGTGATTTAGGGTTTTGGAAGTCAACAGTGAATTAGGGTTTCAACATGATTTAGGGTTTTGTAAAGATATAAAGGAAGGGTCAATGACCTAATTCATCATTATGCAGATTATGACTTATCATTGAGGAGAAGAGGCGCATCTCAGGAGAGATAGTTCAGTGTATTCCAGGAGGAAGACACCAGTTGGCTTATTTTGGTGTTGAAAGACACACCCTAGTCACCAAGAAGATCATCTAGGTCTTCCATCATTCTTCATTGATTCCACAGTGCTCCCATATTCTGGGTATTATCTTTTAGTTACTTATTTGTATTTCGGCTAAGAGCCTTTTGTCTTTTGATCTAGCTGAGTGTTGTTATTTTATTCAGCTACAGTTGCTTATTTGTATTTCAGCTAAGATCCTTTGTCTATTGATCTAGTCGAGTATTGTCAGTTTATTCAGCCGCATTCGGCCAATTTGTAATCCACATAGATATCATAATACAACTTTGCAGTCCTTTGTCACGTTTATTATTTGTATGGTCATTTATATGCTGTAAACCTTTGATCCTACACACACATTAGCAGTGTTTCCTACACTAGCCAAGTCAGGAACATTACACATATGTGTTATCTTTTTATATGCAAAATGAAATATTACCTCCATGCACACTCAAAAGGAACTTGGGAACTTAAATGGTGGAATTTGTGGAAACTAACATCCTATCATACCACTTGGAAAAATATTTATCATCGAAAGAAATGTTTTGAGCATTCTTGTGGAAACACCTATAAGGTTCATATTGTACTAAAAAATTGTTCATCCATTAATAGATTGAATCTATGGACCCAATGGGGGTTTGCATTTAAACATGGAAAGTGCCAATAACATGTATCCATAAAATAAAATAAACACTGGTGACATGGGCATCTATGTTGGAAGTGATTAAATCGTTCTCTAAGAAGGTGCACTAGTTCAATTGTACACCTTAAATATTAGAACTATACAATATATAGTGTCTAAAGAACACTCACCTTTGGTATAATTCCACATTAGGAGGAAAGTCATGATTTGGTAGGTGATCCAAATCATCTCATCCCTCATTAAATGTATGATCACTTCATGGCCTCTATGCTTGATCCCATGCTTCTCATACAATCTTAAATTCCCTATCCTCTTTCCATGCTTCTATGTTCCTTACAATGCATCTATAAAATCTTTCCCATTTATGGAAAATTTAACGAGAATCTAAATATTATGGCCATGAATAGGGTAAGCCCAATGTAGAACAAGGCATTTTGATTACCTTACTAATTAAAAACTTAGCACACCAAGAAATGTTTCCTATAAATTCAAGCATTGGAAGCTCAAACAAGTTCATCAAGGTGGGATCCCATAATGACTCGAACTTAGACTTATAGACATGGTAATTCTCTTCATTTTCTAATAGGACATAATCCTTATATGAAAATCAATACAAAACTAGGAACACATCACCATTGATAAAAACATGGTCATACCGAAACATATTCTCTACTCTACTCGTGAGATTGCCTAGGATATCCACCCATAAATATACAATTTCCCCTGTCACTGATTCTTGTTTCTTTGTGTCATGGGATCTAGCACTAGTATCCCATTAAGTGCCTTCACCCTACCCAGTGATATTCCCCATAGTTGTATAGTAGTTCTATGCACTTCTCTAGTAAACTTGAGTGACTAAGGGTTGAAACTATTGAACCATAAGGATAACTTCTGAAACTATTGAACAATAAGGATAGTGTCTATAATTGTGGATTAGGTATGAATCTCTAGAGTGGATAACAGTTGATCACCACAACATTTAAATAAAAGTTAAAAAAATTGTTAAGTATGAGGACTAAAAACCCCTAATTGTATATTTTAACCTTGTATAATATTTTACTGCAAATAGATTTTCAATAAAAGAATAGAAAATATACAATGGAAAATACACACATTACACAGATATGTTTCCCCTAGAAACCCAAACCAGGAAAACGAGTATATTCTATATTCATCCATAATGATACATTGTTTACAATACAATATACATATAGGTGCCAACGACATCCAAAACCCTAACCCAATGACATGGATTAGTCAACAACCCTAATTCCTTAACATAAATAGAAAACCATGGGAAAAAACCATTTGCCAAAAAAATGCCTAACAATGGACATGAAAATCGAGGTGACATGAAAAATGAGGCAAAAATGCCACACATTTCTTGAGGAAAAAAAAATTCTCGAGGGTGTTGCCCGCAAACCCCCAATGCAATGTAGTAGACACTAGGTCCTGTCATGCAAAGAATATAAAACATACCCAAAATTCTCCCACTTGTTGTTTTCTTTGCATACAGGGGGTTACAGGGTTACATAGTCAACAATCTAGGGCAATAATTCACATGGATCCTCTACACCAAGATAAATTCTCAGTTCTCACACATTTTGTTAATGAATATGCAAAATTATTCAAAGTGTCCAAGTTCATCAATAACACTTTATTTTCTTTAACCATGTCTCTCACAAAGTGATATTGAATATCAATATGCTTTGTCTTTGAATGATAAGTCGGGTTCTTCACCAGAAAAATTGCACTCTCACTCTCACAATCTATCCTTACAGCTTGTTGTACAAACCCAATACCTGAACACAATCTTTGTAACCATATTTATTCCTTACTTTATTCAGTGGATGCCATGTATTCATTTTTTGTAGTTGAAAGTGCCACTAAAACCTATATTTTTCTCATCCAACTGATTGCTCATTCAAACAGGTTAAACACATACCCTCTTGTACATATCCTATGATATATATCTCTAGCCTAGTCTCCATCCACAAAGCCATTATGTCCAACACTCTGTCTAATCCTAGTCTTCCTTGGTAGCACAATCCATAGCTAGCAATGCCACGCAAATACTTGGAAACCATTTTTATTGTTGTCCAATGCTCCTTCCGTGGTTTTGACATATACCTACTCAAAACTCCCATTGCATGTGCAATTTCCATTCTAGTACAAAACATTGCATACATCAAACTTCCAAATGAACTTGCATATGGAGCACGAGACATGTCCTCCTCGTCTTCCTATGTCTTGGGAGACTGATCCGTAGATAACTTTACACCAACATAAATAAGGACCTTCATCGATTTACATTCCTTCATATTAAACCTATGCAATATTGTCTCGACATATTTTATCTGATTTAACTAGAGATTCCTCTTTTTTTTGTTCTCTTTTAATTTCCATGCCCAAAATGAAATTTGCAGCTCTGAGATCCTTCATGTCAAATTTAGAGGACAACTGAGTTTTCACATCTTGGACAATCTCTTTGACTGTCTTGTTGTTTCCTATCAGCAACATGTCATCCACATACAAGACCAAATAAATCAAATATTCACCAATTAATCTAAAATACACACAATGATCCTCTTTTCTTCTTTTGAAGCCAAGTCCCGACATATAAGTATCAAATTTTTGATACAACATCCGTGCTGATTGTTTTAAACCATACAGGGACATTTCCAGCATGAATACCAGCTCCTTCTTTCCCTTCACAACAAATCCTTTTTCCTACTTCATATAGATTTATTCTTCCAGATTCCCATGTAGTAATAATGTATTCACATCCATCTACTCTACTTCAAAATCAAATGCAACAACAATAGATAACATAAATCTTATAAAAGTTAACTTGGCAACAGGAGAAAAAATATCACCAAAATCAATTCCCTCAACCTGGGAATAACCCTTTGCTACTAATCGAGTTTTGCATTTCTCCACTTTGCCTTCTGCATTCAACTTCTTTTTAAATACCCATTTTCTTCCAATGGTACTTCTTCCAGTCGACAACTCCACTAGATCCCAAACCTCATTCTTATCCAAGGCTTCCATTTCTTCATCCATGGTCTTTTTCCAGAGCTTTCCATCCTTTGAATCCACTACCTCCCTGACACTCCTAGGATCATCATCAGTAATAGACAAGGAAATTTTTTAACAAAAATCATATGGAGTATACATTTCTAGTATACTTCTTTCTCGAATCGATCTCGTCAATACTGAAGTATGAGAATATTATTCTTCTAATTCATGTTCTTCTATAAAGTCTGATTCATAATCCTTTAAATCAAACTATATTTTCTATGGTTCTTCCTTACTTGGTAGGACTTGTTTAAAACACCCTTTATTTCTCTAAATACCACATCTGAGCTATACACAACTTTCTTAGTTTCTGCGTTCCAAATGTTATAACCTTTTAGACCATCTCTATACCCAATAAAGATACATTTTTCAACCTTCTTATCTATATTACTCTTGTTTTCCTTTGGAACATGAACATAGGCCTTACATCCAAATACCTAAAGATATGTGAGAGAAGGTTTCTTACCAGTCCATACCTCTTGTGGAGTCTTGGAATCCAATGTTGATGAGGGTGATTTGTTGAGGAGGTAACATGGACTACCCACTGCCTCTCCCCATAATTATTTCCCTAACCCAACACTATTGAGAATGCACCTTGCTTTTTCTATCATCATCATGTTCATCCTTTCTACAAGTCCATTTTGTTGAGGTGTATATGGAGTAGTCTCTTTCCTTGCTACACCACACTTCTTACAAAATTCCTCAAATTCATTCCCATATAACTCTTCGCCATTATGTGTCCTCAACACCTTAATTCTTTCTTTTGTTTGATTCTCAACAAGAGCCTTCAACTCTTTAAACCTGTCAAAGACTTCAGATTTCTTCCCGAGGAAATATATCCAAGTATTCCTCTAGAATTCATCTATAAACGAGACATAGTACATAGATTTTCCCAATGATGGAACCGACATAGGTTGAAACACATCATTGTGAACTAGCTGTAAAATTTCTTCTTCCCTTATTGCACTAGAGGGGAATCTTACCCAATTTTTCTTCCCATATACACAATGTTCACATAAATGAAAATCCAGAGAGTAGTTATACATACCTTCAACCATACCTTTACCATGTAGTAGTCCAATACCCTTCTCTCTGATATTCTCGAGTCTTTGATGCCACAACATAACATTTTCTCCAGAGATTGTAGGATTTCTTTCTTATTCAACTCCAATATCAGAAACAATTGAACTATTACAAACATCACTAATAGTGTTTCCTTGCATATTATACAGAGTTCCAAACTGAACTCCCTTTAACAACACCATTTCTCCTCAAACCATCCTCTAGGTTTCTGTAACGTCTCCAGCGATCAACCCCACTATCGGGCAATGCTACTACGCAGAACAACCCCATAATTTATATATAACATGCATATTAAATCAAATTAATTCATTTAACATAGATTTACTACCATCATACACACTTAAATAGAATTAAAAATAATTATCATTGTAACAGAATACATGATAATATTACAAGCATCACAGACATGCATTTTAATTGAAATTAAACATGTAATGATGTTTATCTTTGAAACTGTAGTAATTACACCTACTACGTGCAAACCTTCCACGAACCTCCCATCCTTAGACCACGTTGTTCATCACGCTCAGTAGTGGGTCACCCCCGAGCTAGGAGTAAGCTCCACCCAAGGGAAGGGAATCCTAGACTAGGTTGAGGTTACAGGAAAACTGCACAGTGTAACCAGAAGGATTCTCTCCAGGAGCCTTCTTACGCCCACTACTCACAGACTCTCATTCCCCACATGCATGTTCCACCCAGGAGTATACACCTTCACAAGCATAGTTCATGGGTGCTTCACCTCCCTCTCTGGGTCTCAGCAACATGCCAAATCAAGAATTGTCAGAGCTCCTTACCTGGTGCTGGACTCTCTCTGGGATAAAACCACTTCCCAGCAGACTCTCTCACCTAGAGAGAGCTACACAGAGGCCTTACAACCTACCTCTTCAACCATGGGCCTGAAAACCTGGTTCTTCAACCACTTCTGAATTAGTTTTAGCAAGGGATGAGTGAAAACAACGGTAATTGGTCAACACCACTCAGGAAAATAGAAGGTTGCAACCCAAGAATAGTTCGGGTACGGACTTGGATCTACAAGGGAGGATAAGCTGGGTTCACAGGGAACAAAATAGACACGACTCAGTCCATGGTTTTGCCACTGGTTTTCAAGGTGTGTGACAAGAAGTCAACATAGAGGTCGAACGCAGACTCAAACGGGTCAGATGGAGGATGTGTTAGCTTCTTAGGAAAACATCACAATTTCGGGTTTCAGAGCTGTGTGAGGCATGTAGAGATCAGATGCATAGGTCATACAGTTCTGACAGCAGACGAAAGAATGGAGGACTAACCCCCATCACGACTCAATTTTGGGGTTAAATTGCATGTGCCTAGCCCAACACATGTCACCCATGAAGTTGGTTGGACTCCATCAAGTGTGCGTTCCCTTTTCCAGGAACTTAGGATAAAAGTATACCTTTCACACCACTTTGGAATAATAATAAATTATTATCTCAAGGACTAAAGGCCCTAACCTTAGCCCCTCTTTCAAACCTTTCAACCCCCTTTCTCTTACCCACCTTGTGGAAGCTTAGTCCCCCATCACTCATTCTTTGTGGTCGGTCTGTACATAGTGATGTTTAATATTTATTAATGTTCTACATAATTACATATAAAAAAACAACCTCCTAGCCTTTAACATTTAGGCTCTCTAGCCTAATAACCACATAATCCCACCATCTTATCTACTCGGTTCACTAGCCTACAAAACATGATAAGAATTCATAAACATGATTACAATTCATAATATAATTGGGGAACTACCGGGGGATATTACAATCCCCTCCCCTTATTTTTGCATTGTCCTCAGTGCAACTCTTTACACAACATCAACAAAAATTTTAAAATCTTCAAAAATATGCGAGTATTCTACCGGCATAGCATCGTCATTCTCCCATGTCACATCCTTAGGACTGTACCAGGTCCACTAGACATTTACAAGCGCTATGGCTCGATTCTGGAGTTGTTTTCTTTTCCGGTCCAATATGCGCACAGGATGCACTTGCAGGACACGTTATTGCTCCACCTGAATCACATTACAATCGATTACATGATTAGAATCAGGTATATATTTCTTAAGAAATGAAATATGAAACACATTACATACAATCATTGATGCAGGTAATGCAAGCATATATGCAACTGGCCCAATCCTTTCTAGAATTTCAAATGTCCCACAAAATCTGGCTGCCAACTTGGAGCAGCTTCCCAATTTTAGGGAACTTCTATTGGCTTTTACTTTCAGGAAAACATGGTCACCCACTTTAAACTCTCTATGGGTTCTATTCTTATCATCATAATTTTTTTGCCTGTCTTGGGCAACTTTCAAATTCTGCTTAATTATTAGCATTTTCTCTTCCATTTCCTTGAGAAACTCTGGCCCAACCACTACCCTGTCAGTTGGATTATCTCAACTTACTGGATAATTTCACTTTCTACCATAAAGTGTTTCAAATGGGCTCATCTTCAATGATGCTTGATACCCATTGTTGTAGGTGAATTCTACCAAGTGTAGGTAGTCTTCCCATTTAGATGGTTTGTCCATCACATACATCCTTAGTATGTCTTCTATCACTCGATTCACCCACTATGTCTACCCATCAGACTTAGTATGATAGGTTGTGCTAAAGTTCAGATTCATTCCAAATCCCTTGAATAACCCTTTCCAAAAATTTGAGGTAAATTACAGGTCTTCGTCAGACACAATTGTCTTGGGAATTTCGTGCAATCGTGCCACTTCCTTCATAAATATGTCGGCAACATCTGTTTCCTTGTGTGTAGTCTTTAACAGAATGAAGTGGGCATATTTAATAATCTTGTCCACCACCACCATGATCGAGTCATGCTGATTTCCTATTCTGGGCAATCCTGTGATGAAATCCATTGTCACTACCTCCTACTTCCACTAAGGAATGGGTAAAGGCTGCAACAATCATGTTGGGTGCCTGTGTTCATATTTATCTTCTGGCACTCCATACATCTTGCGATGTATTCAACAATCTCTTTCCTCATACCTGGCCAAAAGTAATGGCTCTTGACTGCTGCCACAGTCTTTTGGTATCAAGTGTGACCAACATAAGGTACGTTATGCATTTCTTTCAAAATCACAAGTTTCAAATCCTGGACATTAGGTACATAATCTTTGTTTTTGTACAAGAGTGTTCTATCATCTCCAAACTTATAATCTTCTACTCCTTGTGACATCTTACCTTGTTGTAGCTTCGCTACCAATTTCCTGTACTACAAATCTGCATTTGCAGCCTCCAAAATTTTGCCTTTAATATCAGTTTGGTACATTCTAATGGTTGTAGCATTCAATTCATGCACTCTCCTCCTGAGTGCATCAACCACTTTGTTTTCCTTTCCTTTGATATGATTGATATCAAAATTGTACTCACATAGAAACTCCAACCACCTACTATGTCTAGCGTTCAAGGTTGGCTGATCAAATAAGTACTTTAGAATGATATGGTCTGTCCTCAATTCAAACGTCCTTCCCATGAGGTAATGTCTCTATTTCTTTAGAGTGTGAACGATAGATGCCAACTCTAAATCATGAGTTGTGTAGTTCTTTTCATGCTCTTTCAACTTTTTGGATCCATAACATATTACGAATCCATTATGAATGAGGACTCCTCCCAGTCCTTCTTGTCATGCATTCATACACACTACAAGGTCTTCATTGGGATCTGAAATCCTCAGGATTGGAGCACTGGTTAGCATCTACTTCAATCGCTGGAATCTTTTCTCACATTATTATGTCCACTGAAATTTCTTCTCCTTCCTTTGCAAGGAAGTGATAGGGTGAGCTATCTTCGAGAACCCTGCAATAAACCTTCTGTAATAACCAGCTAGACCCATAAAGGATCTAAATTCCATCATGTTCTTTGGCATTGACCATTCTCTGATGGCCTCAATCTTCTCAGGATCTACAACTATCCCATCCTTCGAAACAATATTCCCCAAGTAATGGATATGCTCCTAATAAAATGAAGACTTGATCAACTTGGCATATAGTTGGTGCTCTCTTAGCACCTGCAACACCATCCTAGGATGTTTTTCATCCTCTTCCTCTGACTTGGAATACACCATAATGTCATCTAGGAAGACTATGACAAACTTGTCTAGATAATCCCTGAATAAACCATTCATCGGGAACATAAAAACAACGAGTGCGTTTGAAAGCCCATATGACACCACTGTTAACTCGTAATGACCATACCTTGTTCTAAAGGTGGTATTGTTGATGTCTTCATCCTTTATCCTTACCTGGTGATATCCCGACCTAAGGTCTATCTTCAAAAATATCTTCACATCCTTCAATTGATCGAAGAGGTCATCAATCCTTGACAAAGGATATTTGTTCTTAACAGTTACTTTGTTCAATTGTCTGAAATCGATACACAATCTCAGTGTCATGTCCTTATTATTCACGAATAGGAACGGGTCTCCCTAAGGTGACACACTTGGGAGTATATATCCCTTCCTCAAAATCTCTTCAAGATGCAATTGCAGTTCTTTCATCTCTGACGTACTCATTCTATAAGGAGATTTCGACACTTGAGCCGCTCCAGGCATCAAGTTTATAGATAAGTCAATATCTCTCTTCGGGGGTAATTCGGGTACCTCCTGGAATACATCTTCAAACTCCTTGAGTAGTGCATGATATCCAATCTTTGAGGCCTCATCCTTAGATGCTTCCTCCACATGGGATGCAAATAATTGACAGTCTGTTGTGTATCACTTCTTCAGTTGCATTGCTGATATTTCTCTAATAGCAACAACTCTGCGAATTCCTTGGACTGTTTTCTGATTTCCTTCCTCATCCAAGCAGGTGAATGCCTTGTTAAGATAGTCCAGGATGGCATGGTGTTGGTCCAACCAATCCATCCCAACTAGACAGTCAAAAGAACCTAAAGGGAGAATGTTCAATTCAACCTTTGTGCTCATTCCATTCATGTCCACTGGACATGACTTAACTAACTCAATGAATTTTCTCTTGTTTCTTGTACCTAGCTGCACTAACCAAGACTTTTCATTTTTTCTCCTCGACAATTGAAAAATCTCCACCACTCTAGGATCTATATAACTATGTCTAGCCCCTGAATCAATTAAAATAGTAAAGGAATGGTTGTTGATCATACCTTCCACTTCAATCATGTGTGATTGAAATTCATCTTGCTCAGTGTCTAGGGATGCGTAGATCCTTGGAATTCTATTTCCCATGTCCTCCACTGTTTAATCTTTCTGAACTTTATGAATACCTCTCACTTTGCCATTTTTCTGGGGACAATCTCTGTACTTGTGGTTTCCCTGACAGCCCCAACATTGAATGGGCATCTTCCTTGGCCTTTGTTCCCCTACGTCAGCCATTCTTGGTTCTCTAAACGATGGCTATCCTTGAGGATTATTTTTGAAAAAGGAAGGTTTGTTTCCCTTCTCCCTCTTCTCTTTCTTAAACTTCTTCTGGTCATCCCAACCCTTCCGAAAAGTAGGCTTTTCTCTTTGTTTCTCATACAAGAATTTTTATCTTCTTATAGTTTCTTCCATGGTCTTAGGGTCATCGTACTAGATCTTGTCACTAATGGAAGGTGGAAGTCCACTCAAATACCTTTGAATCTTGATAGTCTCATCTTTTATGAACATAACATACTTTAGCTATTCCAAAAAATCTTCGTTCATATTCATCAATGATCATGTCGCCCAGTTTGAGTTCAAAGAACTCTTTCATATTTCTATCATAGTATCTTTTAGTCAAGTATTTCTTCTTGAAATACCTCTTGAATTATTTCCAAGTGATATCTTTCTCTCTAATGTGTTTCACCTGCACAAGCTAATCCCACCACATGGATGCTTTTCCTTTCAGTTGACACATCGCAATTCTTCCTTCTGCATGAGAGGAATAATTCTGTAGTTGGAAATATTTCCTCATGCCAAGAAACCATGTTTCAAAATCTTCCTCCTTTTTTTCTCCATCAAATGTAGGAGGCTTAATCTTGTTCATTTATCCCTTCAATTCATCCACTCCATATCTCCTATGTTTTCTGTTAGGAGATGGGCTTGAACTACCATGTGCCCTCCTCTTGGAGAGATCTTGGGAGTGATGATGGTGTCTACCAACACTCCTTGATCTTCTTCCATTAGACGTCTAGTGACTCCCTGTTTTGCTCGAGTCTCTCTCCTTGTCCAACTTATTTTCTATTCTCTCCAGACTCTTCATCAAATTTAAGTTGAATTCTCCCTCCTGTTCCCTAGCTCTCATGAGATTTCTTCTATCTTCTCGGTGAGTTTGGGCATCTTTCTGCAATCTTTCAATGATTTTCATCATATGCCCTTCCTTATCTATCTCTTCTTCATGTCCATTGGAGTTTGACCCTTCAACTCCCAAATTAACATATATCCCTGTAGATTCATTCTCTAAACTGGAAGCATTTTGTGCCTCCTCCATTTCTTTGCACTCAGTGTCAACTCTATTCGGTTTTGGCACTCGTTAAAATTCTGCAAACACAATGTGCGAACAACCGGAATTTTTCAGGTCATCATACCTTAACAAATCCCACAACATTCATAAACAAATCTGATTCAAGAAAACATTCACTTTTCATTCTTTATGATTCTCGTTCAATCAAGAATCCCCACAGATTTGTTCTTTTGGAGCTCTTCTCTCCTAAGTTTTCGGGCACTAGCCCCTTTTCTCTCAATCCCCAACCCACATGACCATGGGTCGTTACCAAGTTCTAGATAAATAAGCGCATACTCGGGCCTTCGGCCTTTGGCTTCAGAATATTTTCAAAGAACAAAACAACGATCTCTCAGAGTTCTGAGTTACCAAATTCGCGAAGTAGACTGGATCAACAGTCCATGTCTACCTAACATCCAATGGTTGACACTCAGTATGGAACCTCAGGTGTTTGAGTTCTGGGTCTTCAGAGGATTTCACATCCGTACTGTCGAACCATTAATCTTCGAACACTCCCACGTCACCTTTGGTGATGTTCTGACCTCACATCGCTTAACTCTTTTCCAATTGCGGGGGGCATGCAATGATGGTTTGAAGCAACCTGCCTTTTGTCCCACAATTCTTCTAACATTGACAGGTAACCCCTCAGTGAAACCGTGTTTTGGATTGCAGGACCACCTTGGAGAATTGTCTTCTGTGCAACTTGGCTCCTCGTAATGCCTCTTAGTCGTAAACATTTATGTATCGTTATCAACGCCATTGTGCATCCTCCGACCTTTAACTACATTATGTAACCTCGGGCCCCACTAACCCTACTCATACAAGATGCCACATGGCAGAATACTAGCGACTGATATGTGGCCCATTTAGATGGGTGACACTCGTCACGTTCCCAATGCCATCTCAACCTTCCACGGGTTCTAATCCCACTGACACATGGCACACATCCCATGTTTTCACATCACCTCTAGCGATGTCACCCGGCCCCACAATGCCTACTCTCGCTTTGGAACTTCGGACTTCAAAAGTTCTCCCCTCAACATACTTTAATTCTCCCAAAATCTGAAATCACGATCTTCTCCTTTGCTTGATCCAATGGTCAAACTCTTTTCCTATGATCTACGGTGTAGATCTCCTTCGGAACTTCGACGCTTTGGTTTTCAGCCTTTCTCATACCTTTGCATCAATCTTCTCCAATGTCGTGAAATTTGAAGGGCTTCCCAGGTTAACCCTTTTGTGATTTCTCTAGATCTAACGGCCGTAAAGGTTTTTTCCTTTCCTTCCGAACAGATCCTATGACTCCCACACCCCAATTGTTGAGCTCTCTCTCTCCATGGTCAAATACCACACCAATTGTGGTTTTACTCTACCTCTACTCCTCCTGAGCTTCGTAACATGGCCAAGTTACCCCTTGGCACTCAGAAACATTCTAAGGTTCGAAATTGGTTCCTCTGAACACAATTTCTACTTGAAACCTTGGGTTGGAACTTGAGTTTTGTCCATTTCGACAACAAATCCTTCCAAACTCTTGCTTCAACTTCCACTAACATGTCCCATTCAGGCTCAGCGTTGAAACCTTGGGTCCAAAGACCACTTATCCAGCCCATCCAGGCTCAGCGTTGAAACCATGGCTCTCATACCATATTGTAACGTGACCGACCATCAACGCCATTGTGGAGCAATGCTACTACACAGAATAATCCTATAATTTATATATAACATGAATATTAAATCAAATTAACTCATTTAACATAGATTTACTTCCATCATACAGACTTAAACATAATTAACAATAATTATCATTGCAATGGAATACATGATAATATTACAAGCATCAAAGACATGCATTTTAATTGAAATTAAACATGTAATGATACTTATCCTTGAAACTATAGTAACTCCACCAAATACATGCATACCTTCCACGAACCTCCCAGACTTATACCACATTGTTCATCATGCTCAGTAGTGGGTCACCCCCAAGCTGGGACTAAGCTCCACCCAAGGCAAGCGAATCCTAGACTAGGTCGAGGTTACAGTAAAACTACACAGTGCAACTGGAAGGATTCTCTCCATGATCCTTCTTAAGCCCACTAATCACAGACTCTAATTCCCCACATGCTTTTTCCACCCAGAAGTATACACCTTCACAAGAATAGTCCATTGATGCTTCATGTCCCTCTCTGGGTCTCGACAATAGGCCAGATCAAGAATTCTTAGATCTTTGTAGCTGGTGCTGGAATTTATCTGGGAGAAACCCACTTCCCAGCAGACTCTCTCAACTGGAGAGAGATGATTACAGGCTTGACAACCTGCCTCTTGAACCACATGCCTCACAACCCGATTCTTCAGCCACTTCTGACTCAGTTCCAGCAAGGTATGGGTGATAACAACCGTAAATGGTCAACACCACTCAGGAAAACAGAAGATTGCAACCCAAGAATGGTTCAGGTATGGAATTGTCTTTGTAAGGGAGGATAAGATGGTTTCACAGGGCACATAGGAGACACGGCTCAGTCCATGGGTTTTCCACTGGTTTTCAGGGTGCATGACAAGAAAACAACGTAGAGGTCGAACGCAAACTCAAATAGTTTAGACGAAGGATTCGTCGACTTCTCACGAAAAAATCACAGTTTTGTGTTTCAGAGTTGTGTGAGGCATGCAGAGATCAAACACATAGGCCACACAGTTCAGACAACAGACAGAATAATGGAGGATGAACCCCCATCATGGATCAATTCTTGGGTTAAATTGCATGTGGCTAGGCCAACACATGTCGCCCATGAAGTTGCATGCACCCCATCAAGTATGCGTTCCCTTTTCCAGGAACTTAGGATAAAAGTATACCTTTCACACCACTTTGGAATAATAATAAATTATTATCTCAAGGACTTAAGCCCCTAAGCTTAGCCCCTCTTTTCAACCTTTCACCCCCCTTTCCCTTACCCACCTTGTGGAAGCTTAGTCCTCCATCACTCTTTCTTCGTGGTCGGTCTGGACGCAGTGATGTTTAATCTTTATTAATGTTCTGCATAATTACATATACAAAAACAGGCTCCTAGCCTTTAACACTTAGGCTCTCTGTCCTAATAAACACATAAGACCACCAACTTATCAATACTCAGCTCACGAGCCTACAAAAAATGATTCAAATTCATAAACATGATTACAATTCATAATATAACTTGGGCACTACCGGGGGATATTATAGTTTCCTTTTCAAATATTGTTTTTACCCCTGCATCATCCATTTTGCCTACACAAATCAAATTTTTGGCCAAACATGGGATGTGCAGAACAATAGGTAGTGTTCTAATCAGGGGTGATTTTAAGGATGGAAATTTATTTTAAAATGTAGAAACCTTGGCGAATCTTACTAATCCTTCATATTCCAACTATAAATGTTTGGCGATATTTTTATAAAAATATTCAAATTTATAAGGATTTTAGATAGTTTGTATAAAATTTTGGTGATTTTTAAGGTAAAATAAGTTTATCCTATAGAATTTGGGAGAATCATTTTTAGAATGGAGAATATTTTTTTCAGAAAAACCATGGAAAATTATCCCATGAGCGAAATTTAGCACCTAAAATCATCCCTTGTTCTAATATTTCCATCTATGAGTCTAAACTTGACTTTTCCTTGTCCTATGATTTTGGTTGTCGAGTCATCACCTAGGAAAACATTACCTCCATCATACCTTTCATATTAACACAACCACTCCCTATGGGGATTCATATGAAAGGATTCACTTGATTCTACCAACCATGCCTTATGATCTACATTTGTGCTTGAAGAAGCAAAGTACACATCGCCTCCTTCTTCCTTGGAGGTCTTTTCTTCTGTAGAAGGAGTTTATTCAAATCCCTTCTTTTTCTCAATTTTGGATATGCATTGCTTCTTGTAGTGCCCTTGGTTTCCACATCTCCAACATACCTTTACAAACTTTCCAAGAGATTTATATCTACCCTTAGACTTATATATCCCACTTGAGGACTTATATCTATTTATTTTTTTGGAGAATCCTCTTGAAAATAATGCATCTGTGATCTGTCCTTCCATGTTCTTCCATCTCATCTCCTCCAACAACAAGGATGAGACCACTTCTTCAAACTTCAGGGTAGTTGTATTACTACCTACGACCACAACCAGACTATCCCATGAGTCTCGTAAATATCATAGTAAACCGATACACTTATCTTCATCTAAAATTTTAATCTCAACAGATACTAACTAACTTACCACAGTATTGAAGACATTCAAATGCTCTTCCACTAAGTCTCCATCTCTCATCCTCAGGTTATACAACTTATTTCTTAGGAAAAATTTATTTACTAGGGACTTAGAATGATATAGATTCCCCAACTTATCCCATAAATATTTGACTGTAGCTTCCACTGACACATTCAGTAATACTAAATCTGAGAGACACAGTCAGATTGTGCTCTTCGCCTTTTGATCCAAAATTTTCTAGTCATCTGTTGAATTTCTTGTAGGTTCAATACATAGATCCACCATGATCCACTGATCTTTATCCACCAACACATTTTCCATATTGAGCTTCCATAGCTAAAACCGTTTCCCATTAAACTTATCTATCTCCATTTTTGAACTGCTCACCATTTTTTTTCACCTGAAAAATCAATACCACAGATCTCCCATTGTAACAAGGCTTATCACAACTCGCTCGGAATCCGCTCTCGCTCTCGCGTGACCTGGTGCGTTAGGGTTTGAGAGCCGCCATGGCAAGTCAGGGAGGGGAGCCCCCGCCCCCTCCATCCCCAGCCTCCTCCTTTAGACGTCTGGTAGAGGCGTGTAGCAAACGGTCGACCACCTTAGAAGCTCCTAGCTTCGTCAAGAAACTGAAGGACATCCCAGAAATCGATCTCCCCCCTG
>SNQJ01S0044400.1:35996-50607 GCA_010110895.2 Picea sitchensis | reverse complement strand
GAAGGAAACTACAGAATAATAGATCATGAACCCAGATGGACTACATCACAAAGAAGCCCACTTACTCCAAGGTATCAAAATTTATTTCTTGGTCATTGTTATACTTGCAAAAATTTTGGACATAAGAGAAACCCTATCACAAACTCGTCACAAACCCTATAGAGGAGTTTTCAAGGATAGCAGTAATGTTGCTAGATGTGTCTCAAGAGAGAATAATGATTCTATTTACAGAGGGATTGATGGAACCCATAAAAGTTTGGGTCAATGATTTTAAGCCTACCAAATTGCATGAGGCATTATGAAGGACCAAGGACTTGATGGGATCTGTAGCCAAGATGAAGTTTTCCCCTAGATCTCCCATAAACCAAAGGGGAAGAGACCAAAGGAGAGTTGACCAAGGAAAGGGTAGAATGGATGAGACTACAAGGAGGGAATTAAGAAGGAAACAACCATACTTTACATGCAAAGAAAATTGGGACCCAACACACAAATGCATGAGTAAAGGCAAGGCTCACTACATTGAAGTGATCTCCAATGATGAGGAGGTAGAATATTTCTGCCATATCCAGAACATGGAATAAAACCCACCTAAGTTGGATAACACAGAGAATGAAGATGAGGAGGATGAAGGTCACAACCTTACAACAGAAAAAAAGGTTACTACAACATCAATCAATGGGGTGCCCAAATTCAACACCTTCAGGATGAGAGTGCTACAAGGACAAAAAGTTGCAGTTCTCACTGATGGGGGTGATTCAAAAAACTTCATTGATTTCGCCTTACTGAAAAGAACACATATACCTATAATATAGTTTGAAGGATTATATGTGGAGGTAGCAGGAGGGTGCACTATGCCTAGTGACAGGTATATTCCAGGAATGAAACTTACATTGGGAATGCATGACTTGGCACAATATTTTTATGTGATGGTTCTTCTAGATACTAACATCATCTTGTGAGTTTAGTGGCATAAAACATTGGGGACAATCACTACCAACTACAAGACCATGGAAATGTCTTTCATGGAGGAAAGTGGGAAAAAGATGGTACTCAGGGGGATGATAGGAAACACACCTAGAGTGGTGACAATAAAGCGCATGGAGGCCATCTTAAGGAGAGAAGACATTGTTTATGCAGTAGAATGTAGAATATCTGTTCACATGGAGAAGAAAGGGGATACTCATTACTCTCCATATATTCAGAGAATCATTGACAAACATAACAAGTTTTTTTAACCTATTCCTCTAGGAGCACCACCAGATAGGGGGTTTGAGCACATTATAGAGTTGGAAGAGGGAGAGGAACTTGTCCGATTACCACTCTGTACAAACACTGAAATATGTATAAGGACGATATTGAAAAGGCTATCAAAGAACTTTTATACATGGGCCACATTAGGCCAAGTTCCAGTCCCTTTGCCTCTTCATTGGTGTTATTGAAAAAGAAGGATGGGACAATGTTCATGTGCATTGATTATAGGGAATTGAATAAAAAGACTATCAAGAACCGATACCCCATCCCTAGGATTGATGATCTATTGGATGGGCTATTGGATGAGATTCATGGGGTTGTATAGTTCACAAAGATAGACTTGTGCTCTGACTATCATCAAATAAAAATGAGGGGCAATATGTACCCAAGACAACGTTGAGATGTCATTATGGCCACTGTGATTTCTTGGTAATTCCCTTTGGGATTACTAATGCACTAGCCACCTTCCAATATTGCATGAATCATGTCTTCAACAAGAAATTAAGGAATTTCCTCTTAGTCTTCTTTGATGACTTGTTGATCTATAGAAAAACATGGGAGGAGCATCTTCAACATGTAGAATAGATGTTAAACATCATGGAAGGGAAATATTTGTATGATAAATAATCCAAATGTGAATTTGGGATGATAGAGGTTCTCTATTTGGGACAAATCATTGGGGTGAAAGGAGTACAGGTACACCAAGAGAAGATACAATCTATACTTGACTGGCCAACACCTAGGATCCTCACCGAATTGAAAGGATTTCTTGGAATCTATTGCTATTACAGGAGGTTTGTCAAAGGATTCTCTCAACGTTTTACACCTTTGACTGATTTGGCAGAAAGGTCACATTCAAGTGGAGTCAAGAGGAACAATTGACTTTTGATAATATGAAGAAGGTAATGACAACTTGTCTGGTATTGGCTCTACCATATTTGGCACAACCTTTCATAGTGGAGTGTGATGCCTCAAGGGAGGGCACTGGAGTAGTATTTATGAAGAATAGGTACCCCATTGTCTATGAGAGCCAAAAACTGAGGGGTCCTGAGCTTCTCTAAACCATTTATGACAAAGAGATGTTAGCCATCATGCATGCATTGGATAAGTTCATGCAATACTTGGTTGGGGAAACATTTGTAGTGAGGATAGATCACAATAGCCTCAAGTACTTTTTGGATGAGAAGGAATTAAATGAGAGACAACATAAATGGGTTAGAAAGATCCAATCATATGAATTTGAAATTGAATTTGTCAAAGGGAAATGTAATGTGATGGCTGGTGCCTTATCCAGGAGATGATCATTTTATGCTATGACCAACATCTCAGTTGACTGGAAGACACACCTTTTGATGGAATATTCAAAAAACAAGTTTGTGTATGAATTGATGGATGGGAAGGTACAAGATGAAAATTTCAAGACTGTGGATGAAATCATATATCACAAGGGACGAATATTCTTGGTTCTAGAGTCAACCTTTAAAACCAGAGTGCTACAGGAATTCCATGATTCACTGATAGCAAGGCATCAAGGATTCATCAAAACATATAGGAAAATAAGGGAAATATTTTCATGGAAGGGCATGGAGGAAGATGTGATGCACCACATGAAGGAATGCACCACTTGTCATGAAAAAATGGATGAACACACTCATCAAACAGGGTTACTGCAACAATTTCCCATTCCTAAGAATAAATGCTAAAGTATATCTATGGATTTTATCATGGGATTCCCTGAGGCCCAGGGAAATGACTGTATTTTTATTGTGGTGGATAGATTAACCAAATTTTCCCACTTTTTCTCCATTTCCATAGATTATAGTGCCGCATAGGTTGCAGATTTGTTCATTAGAGAGGTTTTTAGTTTGCATGGTTTACCCAAAACCATTGTGAGTGAGAGGGACAACGGGTTCATGAGAACTTTTTCGCAATAGCTATTTAGATTGGTGGGTACGGCCTTGACCCCTAGTACTATCTATCATCCTCAAACGGATGGACAAATGGAGATAGTCAACAAGTGGGTTGAAGGATACCTTCGGAATCATGTTTCAGGGAAACAAAAGGCATGGATTAAGTGGCTCCACTTGGGAGAATATTGCTACAACACCACCTATCACATGTCTATTGGTATGTCATCTTTCAGGGCCTTATACAGTTATGATCCCCTCTCCTTTGTGGAGATTTCCTTCAGTGACATCAGGGCTCCAATGGTACATGATTGGATTCAGCAGAGTCAGGATACACTCAGAGTGCTTAAAGACCACTTATAAAGGGAACATAATCAATAAAAGGTATACACAGATAAGCACAGGGTGAAGCATACATTTGAGGTTGATGATTTGGTATATTTGAGGCTTTAACCATACGAACATGCATCTATTAAGAGGAGTGGCACAAAAAATATCCAACCTCGCTTATTTGGGCCATACAGGGTAAATAGAAAGGTAGGTTGTTACACATCAAAATTACTCACTTCAATGATGACTTACTGTCATTATTGCAAGTTTCACAATTTTTCCACAATTGTCGCAAATGTCGCAAGTATCGCAAGTGTCTCAGATATCATACTCTCATATTTCTCATGTCATATCCCAAACGACATCACAGGAACACTTGAGACATCCTTTGAGACTGGTTAAAATAAGGATATGTCATTTGGTGAAGAGTATAAACTTTTTCCTTGAGAAAAGACCACTTGAAAAACATTTTTGAAGGGCAGCGCTCCCCTACCCACTTGCAAGGAGTGCTATCTCTCATTTTCCTCCTTTTGGGGAGCGTTACAATGCTTTGTACACCATTCTGAGGGAGTGTTGAACTATTGAGAAAGAAGATCCCCCTTATCTATGAAGTCAGTTTGATTCAAATCTGAGGTCAAGGATAAATCTTAGGGAAGATCCATAATTGATGGAGAGATATCCCCAACCTATCCCAAGAATCTCTAAGGTGGTTAAGCCTCTCAAATCATCTACAAGGATGCATATTGATGGTGAAAGTGGGGGAATAATCAGTGAAAATTATTGTCATTTTGATTGTGGATCATTCGAGAAAGGGTTGGACAAGGAGAGCTTGGTGAGGTTGCTACATCTACATCTACACTTTGTAAGAACCTTATTTGGTTCTCATTAATACATGTGCTTGTCCTGTTTCTTTCAATATTGTGTACATTTGCATGAACTTTTCTCTCTTGGATAAATCTAGCTTTGAACTAATCATAATAGAATATGAAGTATGATTTGTCTTGGTTGTTTATGGGATTGCAGGACTCGTTAAAGGGCTTGAAAATCAAGCCCAACTTGGATTGAGTGAGGGAAATATTCGTAAAAAGGTACTCTTACTTCCTTCCTCTTCTCTATTGATTAACTTAGCTATGTTTAAAGGAAATTCAGTGTTCAACGTTAACACTTTTCTATCTTGATCATAGTGGTCTAAGATCCAAGAGGGAATTCACCTATCCACAGGGGGATTTTCCTACAACAGAAATTGGTGACTCCACTGGGGAAAAATTGCCAAAAATTTTAAACCATGCAAAATTTTTGGAAGGTGTCAAGGACCAACCTAATCCAAACGCAAGAAGAAATGGTTGACTATAGCTCCGGCACTGATGAATCTAAGAATCGCCCTCCAAAGTCAATTTCTCCACTACTAGAATTTGTGGCACAAATGAATTGGTAAAAAACATTTTTGACCATATATTATTATTATAGATTTCATTTTTTTCTAAAACTATAGTTTATTTGGGTTTTGAAAATCATTTTGGAGATATTATTAATACCTTGGTATGCAGTTTTGTCATTACTGGTAGGTTTTGAAGCGGTTTTGTTCGATTTTATCTTGTCGCATCAATGAGCATGGTCTTAGTTCCTTCTCACGCTCGAAAAAACATGAGAATGAAAATGAGTATACTTTTATATCTTTTTTGGACTCGCATGGATACACGAAAAAGGAACCCCCTAGAGTCGTCTTTTATCTCTTTTCAGATTCTCTAAACATGAAAAGATTGTCGAGTGATATTGATTCCTTTCATGCTCATTAAAAGGCTTGAAAGGGCATCTTTCAAGTGGTAGTTTATCTCTTTTTCAGCCTCCTGAGACTAACATTATGAAAAATGACAACCCTGGAGTCATATTTAAGTTCTTTTCAGACTCTCTAAACATGAAAAACCACTGAGTTTTCCTTCTCTGGACTCATTAAAAAATTATACATTGAAGGGCCCATATGGGACTGAACCCTTACTTCTTCCATTTCATTAAAAAAAGGAAGAGGTACTATCTGAAGGTGATTTATATCGAGCATGTGTTACCCTCCTCGAGCTCGTTAAATTAAAAGGAGGTACTCGTCTATCTAGATGGTGGAAAAAATTGAAGGAAGCAAGACAAGCAGTTTTTGAAAACATCACAGGTCACTCTTATTGTCTCTCTTGAACATGACACTTTGTCTTTGCATACACTTTAATCTATTGAACCTTTGAATTGAACCAATCCTATGAGTTTCTTTACTCCTTTGAGTCACATGAAGAAAGTCACAGTATCCATTGCATCATCATGTTTTTGTACATGTCATGTTTCTGCTATTGTGCCTCAGTGTACAAGGGAAGTATCTGCCTCGAGAGTAAACCATCACAAATTTCCTGTTTCAACACATGTTTCAGTCCATTCTCATCTGATCCACCACCTTATATCTCTATGTCAGTTTCGTGTCATTGATGGGGGATACATCAAGGCCCTCCTTCGACGAGTTTGTTCTTGTCGAATTCAACATATTATCTGGGAACTAGACTTAGAAACCAGTTAGTACCTTGGTATGTGCATGCCTCAATTATAGGCATCCTCGCTTCCAACAGTGGGTTTACATCATTGACCTCTGATTGGATGATTCCACGAATGTTTGACTTCAACTCATTTATTCACATTCGTTGGAATGTATTAGGGTACCTTGGGAATCATTGACATCAATGGTGATTTCCCTATCATTGGTCAACGTTTTACCTCATTGACCGATAATCTAGTGGTCTCTACCATGTTCRACTTTAGAACATCTATTTGCATGGTTAGATTCATACCGCATCGGGATCGCTAAGAAGACCCTGGGTTGAGTGTTCACTCTGATATATACTTTACCCARGTTGCGACGGAGTTTCTTTTGAGAATATTGTTGTATATATTGTCACATAGATCCATATTGTATTGGTCTGTGGCTATTTTTTATCATCTCATAGATCCACTGTGTATTTTTCATGGCTACGATTAGTTCATGTCATGGAAGTATATATCCACATTGTATCTTTGGTGGCTATATCCTTTTCATCAATGTGATTATGGATCCACAATGTATTTTATGGAGGCCATACCTTGAAAGTCTTTATCACTCAAGCATAGGAATGCCTACCATGGTCTTGAAACATATCATAACATTTGTCTGATGGTTGTATGTAGCTTGTATCAGGTTCTCCAAGTCCATAACCTTCCTTCGAAAATTATACAAAGTACTTCAATCATCAGTTTTCATCTTCTAACATCACACTTTGGGGGGAAATCTGTTACACATCAAAATTACTCACTTCAATGATGACTTACTGTCATTATTGCAAGTGTCTCACTTTTTCCACAATTGTCGCAAATGTCACAAGTGTCACAAGTGTCATAGATATCATACTGTCATCTTGCTCATTTCATATCTCAAACGACATCACAGGAACACTTGATACATCCTTTGAGACTAGTTAAAATAAGGATATGTCATTTGGCGAAGAGTGCAAAATTTTTCCTTGAGAAAAGACCACTTGAAAAGCAATTTTGAAGGGCAACGCTCCACTACCCACTTGCAAGGAGATCTAGCACTACTTGACCTCCTTTGGGGGAGCGTTGCAATTCTTTGTACACCATTATGAGGGAGCGTTGAATTGTTGAGGAAATCAAGGGAATATCCTAATTATATCTTAAGTCATTTTGATTCGAATCTAAGGTCAAGACTGAATCTTAGGGAAGATCGATAATTGATGGAGAAATATCCTCAACCTATCCTAAGAACATCTAAGGTGGTTAAGCCTCTCAAAGCCTATATAAGGAGGCATAGTCATGGTGAAAGGGGGATAATAATCAGTGAAAAGTATTGTCATTTTGATTGTGGATCATTTGAGAAAGGGTTGGACAAGGAGATCTTAGCGAGGATGTTACATCTGCATCTACACTTTGTAAGCACCTTATTTTGTTCTCATTAATACATGTGTTTGGCCTGTTTCCTTCAATATTATGTACATTTGCATAAAATTGTCTCTTTTGGATAAATCTAGCTTTGACCTAATCATGGTAGAATAGGAAGTATGCTTTGTCTTGGTTATTTGTGGGATTGCAGGACTCGTTAAAGGACTTGGATATCAATCCCAACTTCGACTGAGTGAGGAAATTTTTTGTAAAAAGGTACTCTTACTTTCTTCCTCTTCCCTACTGATTAACTTAGCTATGTTTAAAGGAAAGTCAGTGTTCAACGTTAGCACTTTTCTGTCTTGGTCATAGGGGTCTAATATCCAAGAGGGAATTCACATGTCTGCAGGGGGGTTTTCCTACAACATTGGCGACATGGAATATGAGTTTGATCTACCATAGGGCAGCAAAATACACAATGTCTTTCATGTATCAGGCTTAAAAGGAAATATAGGAAAACAAATCATTCATATTGAGGAACTGCCCCCTTTGATGAAAAGGGGAAATTGATATTGATTCCAGAAGAAGTATTAGAAGTAAGGGAGAGGAGGTTAAGGAAGAGGAGATTCAAGGAATACTTGATCAGGTCAAAGAACTTACCTATAGAGGATGTCACATGGGAAAGTGAACATGTTATTCAGGATATAGGTTCATAATTTCTTGTGGGCAAGAAATTTCTAGTAGGGGAGACTGTAATGTCCCCCACCTCTTGATAAAGAGGTTGTGAGAGACTTAGCAGTCTAGTTGTCCCCACTAGACTGTAGTCTCATATAACATGGGAACCAATATATCCCAAAGCACGTACCTGAGCACAACGTTATAATATTAAGTTGACTTTGGGAGAAAAAGGTGAATTGAAGAAAAGAAAATAACACATGTGGAAAATCTAGGAGTCAACCCCAGAGGTTAACTAATTCAAAAAATAATTAGATCAGGGATATAAAAGAAATGAAGGGTACATCTCTCACTCATTCTGGATTATTATCAATTTTTCATTTTGGGCTCTTGAGAACAAAGCCATTTTGAGAGTTTGAGGTTACAAACCCTAAAGATCAACTCGTTGGTGAAAGATTCCACCCATCTTGATACAATCTTGGTATTGGGGGTGCAATATTCCTCCCACGCAATTCTACAGGAGGTTCATATCACATCCATCATCCCAAAAGAGATCATTGTGCATCATTGAGGGGATTTCCAGTAGGGGGTGTACCTTCTGAAGGATATCAGTTTGATCTAGGAGGAGAAGAAGGCTTTTGAGTCAAAGGACTTATGGGTTTTCTTTATATTCCATAGGGCATCCTTTCTATCCTATTCTAGAGGAGATTCATCTTCCATATTATTTACTATATCTTGGTACAATTTGAAGAGTAGGAGGGTGCACTGCAGAAAGAGGATCCATTCATTTGGGGACTCATATCTTTCCCGAACAAATTGATACTTGTTCAGGGGGTTTGTCTTGACCCAATCTATAGTTCTGGAGATTTTTGGGGTTATTTGAGGCCTTGAGGAGGGAGGCCAAAATATTGAGCTTCACAGAGAAGGAGGGTGCACTGCAGAAAGTGGGTCTTCTCTTCTGAAGGGTCAGATCTTCTCGATTTAGCTTCAAACTCCATCTGGGGGTTTATCTTCCCCCGATCTACTATTCGAGGGGTTTTGGTCTTGTTTGGGGGCATTGAGGAGGAAGGCCAAATTATTGGGGTTCTACAACCAACCAAGAGGGAGCATATCATCCAACAAATAGGGCTTCATTCATCCATAGGGACAACATTGATCTTATCTCTTCATCAGGTTATTCTGGAGCCTTGGGAGGCTATGATCTACAGTTTTATGAAGTGTTGGACCAACTATTCTTATAACTTCATTATTCTTATTGTATTTTCTTAGATCTACAAATCCATTGTACCTGGATCACCCTAGTATCTAAATAAAGGTCATATATGAATCTATTGATTCTATACTGGTGTTATATGATTTCATCTTGTTATTTGCGTATGATATATGTCAGATCTATAGCTCCATGTGTAATATCCTATGAATAAACCATCAATGCACAACTATCTGAAGTAAACTTGAAAACATAGTAAACAACAATAAACAATTAATTAATCAATAGTTCCTAGCAAAACAATGGCTTGGGAACATTACAGTGGTATTATCACATTGATCCTCACAACCAATGGGGATTAGTGCATGCATAAGTTAAGTGGTATCTATATGGGAGGATGCAGAAAGAAGACAGGTGAACCAAAGGTAGATATGAAAGGTTTAGGTGAGGAAAGTGAACCACATGTTTTAGAAGGTATTAAAAAGGAGTTACAAAACTCCATAAATCATACACAAAGTGCACTTGAGCACCATCTACAAGAGAAACAGAAAACAATGTGCAGGGGACAATTTGAAATGAGGGAGACCTTGGAAAGAATAAATTCTAACAAGGAGAATATTGCGCAACTCCTATAATAGATAAACCATGCGGAGAAAGGACCAAAAATATATGCAAACAAGGAAGCCATTTGTTCTCATGAGGGAGCTAGACCTCATCAAAAACATTACTTTCATTACCACACTGAGGGGCATAGTTTTGGAAGAGAAGTTTCTAAGAGGCTAACACATAGTAGAACGAACCCTATACCCTGCCTACCTACATTTTTAGATAGCTAGCCACAAAACAACCACTACAATGATATTGAGGATAATTTTGAGGAATATGCCAGGGAATATGTATCATTGAGTGTAGGATGTAGAAGACAAGTCACATTGGACCAATATTGTGGGATAAAATTCATGGGTAATCCCAAACAATATCATAGGAACAACAATGAATTGGAGCGCAAGGCAGGTAAGATGTAGATCCCATACTTTGATGGGTCTTCCAAGGTTACTATGAAAGATTAGTTCCAACATATTGATACCTATTTATAGCTTAACCCGATGAGAGATATGGATGCCATCAATTTTTCAACCATTTACTTGGAGGGAAAATCTCATGACTAGTGGTATCATGGGTTAACTACATTGGGACATGACTAGATTATTGCTTACACATTGTAATTCATTATAGCATTACCAAGTTGTCTTGCCTGAGAACAAGAATAATAAATGTCTCTTAGAGGAGATTTTAGTTCATATTACAATTAAATACAATAAGAATTTATATTAATAGTACATAATACTAATTATTCATTTGTTCCTAGTATTAATAAAATCTAAAGTATTGTAATATTCACTTAAGAAACAATAATAAAACATCAAACTTGATATGCAAACCTAAAGTCTGTATATTTTTCTTCTTGAGTTTCTTTTCTTATCAGACAAGTATTCTTTCCAACCTAGAGAGTGTGTTATTCCTCTTAATTTATTAGACCTGAGATCTTTCTGGCTCTACGATTGCTTCTTGAACAAATATCCCTTCTATTTCCAAAGATTCAGATCTACAATAGTTTCTTTTTATTTTTTCTCTTGCTCCACGTTCCTGTGCTTGGAAGCTCCAAAAATAAAACTCTTCTTCTTTTAACGCCCGCTCTTCAAAATGTGATTCCATAATTTTACCCTTTGTTCTTTGCAAGGATGATGTCAATCCTTGTATTCCCTGCTCTACCAAGAGACCATGCTTCTACTATGAAACTCTGATTTTATGGAGGAAATCATGACTATCTCTGACTTTCACCTTCACCAATATTTTGACCTTGACTAGTCAAACCTTGACTTTGAGTAGTCAAACTTTGACTTTTACCAGTCAAACATTAACTTTGACCCCAAAAACTGAACTTTGATGTTTTTTATGGCTGAGGGAACTAGGATATGCACTGGTTTAGGGAACACTAGTATAACCAAAAATTAGTCCAAATACTTCACAAAAACATTCACTACAAGTGGTACTACAATATTTGGTGTGGGCACTACAACTGGTGCTGCAACTGGAACTGTAAATGGAACTGTAGCTCGTGTTGTAACTAGCACGAAGGAACTGCAACTGCAACTGTAAATGTTCTACAACGATATTTACAGAGAGTTGAAAATATACATTCTAGTGGTTAGAATTTTTGGAAGGTGGTGTGGGCCCGCAACCTGTTAGAATATTGTTCTTGTTTAACCATATAAAAAATCACAATATTGTCACCCAACCATAGGCACGTATCCACCCTAGAGCATTGTAACCTTTTTAATATAGAATTATTATGGAAGCATATATAGAACCAAAAGCTAACCAGGAGAGAGAGAGAGAGAGAGAGAGAGAGAGAGAGAGAGAGAGAGAGAGAACCTTTCTCCAAAGGTAGCACACCAAGAAGAAAGTCCCAAACCACAGACCAAGACTAGTACCCAACTGCATTCATTGCAGCTCCACTCTTCCTCTAGACTTGCACACCACTTTTTTGAGTGTGAGTGTGTTACAAAATGATCTCAAGAGCCTTCTATTTATACTAATATGACCAGGTGAACATGTGTCTCTTCAAACAGGGTCGAATTGTCCTTTTCTACATATAATACTTCAATATTACTTATTTTGCTAAGTCGACTTGTCTTCCAGGGTTTTTGCACATCTGTTTAGGTTTTCTCTTGCTTCCAGAATATTATACTCTAGTAAAAGGTTTATCCATGGAGGTTAATACCTCCCAAAACTACCAAAACATCAACACCCACTCTTAGATAGGAGGTATTTAATTATGATGTTCCCTTATGGTATTCATAGCCTTTCTCATTATTCCATGATCCTCTCATCATGGTTACATAGACCATGCTATTGGTAGCATCATTACATCACACATGACTACATCGATGTGGACCTGTCAATCATTTAGGGGTATAACGAGTAAGAGAACACTATAGATACACCTGTGAGTGTGTCCTGCCATCACATCATGGGCTACACAACGTGTACGTTCTCACCCATGGCTGCCATGTTGTAGCAGAGTATAATCATTACTATAATACTTACATGGTCTTGCAGATCGATAACATCACTAGAGACCAGGTATATAGATTACTGAATCAAGGCTAGGTCAGCATCATAGCCATGCAGGGGGTTCTCTACTACACCACTAGCATACCAGACTGTCTCACAAGTGTAGCAAAAACTCTACATACTAGACCATCTCATTGGAGTAGTCTATGGATCATCATAAATCCTACAACTCGACACAAATGCCTACAACTCGACACGAAGGCATATAAATCCTACAACTCGACACACATGACTACAACTCAACATGAAGCCTACAACTTGGTACAAAGGCCTACAACTCGGAATGAAGACTACAAATTGACACAAAGGCCTACAAATCAACACAAAACCTACAACTTGATAGAAAGCCTACAACTCGACAAAAGGCCTACAACTCGGCTCGAAGGTCTACAAATCGACTCGAAGACCTACAAATCAGCTCGGAGGCCTAAAACTTGGCTTGAAGGCCTACAACTTAGCACAAAGGCCTACAACTTGACTTGAAGGACTACAACTCTTCACAAAGGCCTACAAGATCCTTCTTTTTAAATTATTCCATGAACTCCCTTTAACTGAGAGAATCCTCAAACCACGCTTCTGTATTTTGGATGTCCCTATCCATCCTGGAAGGTGTCACAAATCCTTGCTTCTTCATGATCAATGACTCCCTATGAATTTTGACTCCCTCTGAGTCCTTTCAAGTATTTCTTTTATGAGGTAACCTTCCTGGAATACCTAGGATAACCTGCCCAAAACATAAACAACAAGATCAAGATTATTTCCAATATAATATCATTTTATTTAAGAAGATATCCATTTCATGGTAATTCATTATATCATTACCTAGGTGTCCTTCGTGAGAAGAAGAACAAGAAATATGTTCTAGAGGATATGTTAGTTCATATTATAATTGAATACAATAATAATTTATATTAATAGTACATGCTAATAAGGATTCATTTGTTACTAGTATTAATAAAATCTAAAGGATTGCAATACTCACTTAAGAAACAATAATAAAAATATCAAACCTAAAATGAAAAACTGGAGTCTGGCTATTGTTTTGCTTGAGTTTCTTTTCTTGTGAGACAAGTATTCTTTCCAACATGGAGAGTGTGTTATTCCTCTGAATTTATTAGATTTGAAATCTTTTTGGCTCTACGATTGCTTCTTAAACAAAGACCACTTCTCTTTCGAGAGATTTAGATCTACAATATTTTCTTTTTATTGTTTCTCTTTCTCCACATTCATGTCCTTGAAAGCTCTGAAAATCAAACTCTTCATCCTTTAATGCCTTCATTTTAGTCCGTGGTTCCATAAGTTTACCCTTTGTTCTTTGCAAGGATGATGTCAATCCTTATCTTCCATGCTCTACCAAGAGACCATACTTTTGTTGTGCCACCCTAATTTTATGGAGGAAGTCATGATAGTCATTGACTTTGACTTTGACCAGTCTTTTGACTTTGACTTGTCAAACCATGTCTTTGACTAGTCAAACCTTGAATTTGACCAGTCAAACTTTGACCTTGACAAGTCAAAGGTCAAACCACACTTTTGTCTTTTTCATGTCCCTATGCATCATGGAAGGTGTCACAAAGCCTTGCTTCTTCATGATCAATGAATCCCTATGAATTTTGACTCCCTCTGATTCCTTTAAAGTATTTCTTTTATGATGTAACCTTTATGGAATATGTAGGATAACCTGCTCGAAACATAAACAACAAGATCAAGAGTATTTCCAACATAATATCATTTTATTTAAGAATATATCAATTCCATGGTAATTCATTATATCATTACCAAGGTGTCATTCCTGACAACAAGAACAAGAAATATGTTCTAGAGGATATGTTAGTTCATATTATAATTAAATACAATAATAATTTATATTTTTTTTTTGTTTGTTAATTTGTGCAGGACTTGCGATTAACCTGTGGCTTGAGAAACCGCGACTCAGGGACATCTAAGACATCAAAATCACCCGGGGATCGCACCCGGCCTGAGCCACACCAACCCTTAACATGGTTGTATTTTTTGTCCCCGCAGGTTTCGAACCGATGACTTTAACAACACAAAGTGGCTTAACAACACACTCTGTCACCGACTGTCCTACATCTCGGGGACTTTAAAGTTAAAGGACATGGGGGTGGGCTTTGATCCACTTATGTGTGCACAAGTCACGATACCATTTATTATAGTATCTCTGGGTGCAACCACA
>SNQJ01S0044399.1:29306-62659 GCA_010110895.2 Picea sitchensis | reverse complement strand
TTCTTACTGCTCATTATTGGATAATAATTCTACATTGATATAACATTTGAAGAAAAAGGATTATAATTATGCTATTACTGATTCACCCCCCCTCTCAGTAATCCAACAACAACATGTTCGGGCAATAATTTTCTTGAGCAGTCCCGCAATTGAAACCATGATATGGAGAAAGTGCTATGTGGCAGAAGGTGGTGAATTGCGGGCTCAAAAGCGGTGTGAACCCAAACCACCTTTGAGTGGCTCCGCAATCACATGTTTATTTAGCATCCTATACAAGAGCATCATGTGGCCTCCCCCTAAGAATTAAGCCGCATTTCAATATTGAGAAAAGGTAGTTAATGAAAATAGAGCTAGTGGTTGAAGCCTCAGCTCACTCCATAAATGGAAGGTATGGAAGGTTCGGCCATAGGGACTGAACCGTTAGCCCGTGGTACCCCTGTGGGTTGATTTTTCTGCAGACCCATGCCGATCTAAGCTCGCGTTTGACAGAGGGATGCACGTTTAGTCTGAAAGAAGAAAGCACTGACGTAAAGCTTTGATTATAGGGGACAGGTCACACTCCTGGTAGTGGTGAATTGATCCGAGTATAAGTAGTTAGTTTTGATATTTTTTTAAGGTTGTCAACTAGTTGAGCAGAGCTCCCTGCATTGTAATAGTTTGATTCTAGAACTATTCTCTAGTTATGTATCACATTTGAGACTTCAACATTAATAGAAGTCAACATCTTTTCATCTCTTTGTTCAAACTGTGCTAAAACACTCGGGCATGGAGGATCCAGTCAAGGGTTGTGATTCTATTGTAATGTAGGTTTGATTACAGTAGTGTCTTGACCAGTTTTAGTCAGCTTCTTTGTTGTCTTATTTCTCCTCACACTAAAGGACTCGGGCATGGCGGATCCAGTTGAGTGGTCTTAGTTGCATTGTGATGTAGGTTTGATTACTATGTTGCTGTGACTGTGTTACTTTGACATATTTCAGTGTTTGAAGCTTTGAGTTCAAGAATGTTCTTGAGCCTGAGTTTTTCTTCACCTAGCTTCTTGAAAGTCGGATGCCCATAGCTATTTTGTTCACCTCTCTCACTAAGTCTTCCATCTGCTCACCTTTAAACTCAATTTACTGACTGAAGTTAATGAGGCCCTTACTTCCCTGTGCATTTCTTGTCCAGTTCTGTGTTGAAATCATTCTTGTATCGAGTTTGGTCTATTTTACCTCTACTCATAAATCAAATATCCACCAAACACTATGATGGGTATTGGGCTTATCCTCTCACAATATGAGGGTGACTCTCAGTGATAACAATTTCAATCAATCATAATCAACTCAAATTCTAAGACCTTACATTCATCATACTCTTCTTGAAAATAAGCTAACATATTCATTTAAATAAACATATGACAATAACATCTATCTTGGACATTACAGTAAGATTATTTGAGAAAGTCTAAGGTCACTAATGATATTAAATGATGGTGATAGAAATAATACATGTCAAAATAATGGGAAATAAATAATAATCCTAGGTATCATCATTACCATCCAACTAAAGAGTCGATCACATATATGCAACATACACAAATGAAACCAAAATTGGTGACAATCACTCCTCATCTTCTGCTAGGGTTTTTCTCTGCATATCTCTCTAAGTTCATATATCATAAAGTGTGTAATGGAATCCCTGATATTATACCCTACCTCCTTTTCCACTATACTCCATCTCTTCTTTTCTATGTCCATGTATATTTCACCTACATATTCCATGATGTATTGGGAATCTGAAACTAAGGCCAATCTAATTCATATTCATCTTCTTGAAAGTGTCCACATACAACTGTGATCTATATAAAATAGATTTTAGGCTTGTTAGGGAATCTGAAACTAAGGCCAATCTAATTCATATTCATCTTCTTGAAAGTGTTCACATACAACTGTGATCTATATAAAATAGATTTTAGGCCTGTTAGGGAGTGAGGTTCTTCTCTTTTGAGTGCATGAGTTATTTCCTCCCACGATGCTTGGTACATTTGAAACATTTTATCCCTTGAGTCATCAATGGTCATTTGTTATTAAACTATTGCCTCTAATACCTTTCCTTTAAGACTAGGATTAACTCCACATCTAAAACCATTTGAGCATGGTTTATCAATACATATATTGTATTAGTATGTTTATCCCTTAACAAAAGGATCAAAGTGAGTTACTCTTCCTTGTATATTTTAACCTATATAGTCATGTTTACCTCATTTTGTATCCAAGAATATAATTTCTTCAATTATACCTCTCCCTATGAGATTTGGATATTGAACCAATATCTATAGCTTGGATATGGAGCCACCTAAGATGTATAGTTTGAAAAGAATAATCGAAGATGAAGAAGGGAATAAAATTTTGATTTTTATAAGGTATTTCTAATGCTCATTAATCAAGTGGTCCAACCAAAGATTGAAGTTTAATGCAATACGGATAATATTCCTACTAGGGAAAGATTCAAGAAGGAAGGCCATGCAATGACATGCCACAAATATTTCCTCAAAGAAAGGAAAATGAAAACAACTAAGTGAAGCTTAATTGTTACATGTTCATCAAAGAATTAAAGATGGAATGGATTAATCTAAAGAAAATAGCTATCTATACATGAATAATAAGTGCATGGTATTCTAGAAACATATATGCACTATGCTCACCAACAAACTCCCTTAATATTAACTTAGGTGAGTACATGACAACAAAAATGGGTCTCGACAAATGTGTAGTCATATTATGTACCCACGTACAAAATAATCCCAACAAAAATGAGGAAAGGGAAAACTCTGTGGGAAAACCTTCCCCAAGAGGATAGAATAGAGAAGAATATGTAACCTTCTTAGTGGAACAAGCCTCCCACGCCCCCAACAAAGCTTGTAAATGAATTAAATTTCCATCTATAAAATGTTTGGTGAAAATGTTGGCAATATTCTTTGTTATCGAATAGTATCTAATATCATTGACCTACCCATGAATAAAATATTGAATGAAGTGCATATTATTCTCAATGTGCTTGGTTCATTTCTAGTGAATTGGATCTCATAAGATCTGAATGGTACTTTGATTGTCAATGACAAATGGATAGTAGTACTAAATACCAAACTCAGTGAGAATCTTCTTCCACTAGATAGCCCTAGTCACTACATTTACAAATTATTTATACTCTTCCTTTGCGATCAATAGACAAATGGCATGCTACTTCTTTCTTGATCAATAAATATGTTTGGAACCAAGAGAGAAGAGGTAATTTGAAGTGGACTTGCAATCTATAGAATCACTGACCTAATCAAAATTAGTGCACCCAACTAAATAAAGATCACACCCTAATATATAATGTATCCCAAATATATTTGTGCCATGAATATAGTGAAGAATACACTTTGTTTCCTTCCAGTGCAATTTGAGGGGTTGCATAAATCTAGACACAACACCCACAACATAAAAAATATTAGGCCTAGTGTAAGTGAGATAGGGAAGACTCACAACCAATTACATATATTGAATATTTTAACCAAAGGTGAGGAGAAGGAAACCTTGACTTTGACACCAAAGAGTAAGGGAGATGGAGTAGGCTTGCAATAAACCATATAAAAAATGAGAATGGATCTTGAGCATATTTATCCTACATCATAGTGATCCTACAATTCGATTGAGCAATCTCAATCCTAAGGAAAGTAGTGTAGTAGACCCAAATCATTCATTGAAAACTTGTGATGCAAGTTATCCTTCATAGTAGCAATGGATACCCGTGAACTCCCTATAATCAACAAATCATATACATACAATACTACAAACAAGAGTGAGTCATCCTGTCATAGAATGAAGACATTGGGATCTGAGTGGTAGAGATAAAATGTAGAATGTAAACATCATACTTTCATGTGTGGCTTCATCCATCTCCTTGATTTCATCAAGTAATGTTCCATTCCCACCATGCTTGATGTCGTGTTTCCATCATTGGCATTGTGAATCATGTGATAAAACTATGAAAATTACATGTTTATGATGTTTCTTTGTTAGACATTGTTTGGAATGTGTTATATTATTTTCATAGTTATCCCTGTGTAGTGTGTCGCACTAGGGCAGGGGTTCCCCCGAAAAAAATTTGGGTTGTTTTTGGTCCATTTTGGCCTATTTTTTGGTGTTCTTCAACCAATGTTATTTCAGCCCATTGTAATCTAATTTTGGTTAAATACTTACCATTGTAATCTAATCTGAGTAGATGGATTAGGGTTTTGGATGTCGTAGAATCTTATATATTGTATTGTAAAGGGTGGAGTTAATACAACGAGAGTTAAAGTTGTAGCTCTAAACATTTGTTGGTTTTTCCAATTAAGTGTTTCCAAGGTAAATATCTTGGTAATATGTGTGAATGTTATTGTTTTATAAATAATTTGTGTGCATTGCTATACTATAAAGGTTCAAAAACTTACATTTGGTATCAAAGTGATTCTATTGGCTTCGTGGGGACACCTTTGTGGCTAAGGGTTTGATTCATTTCGATACAACAAGTTTATCTTGGGTTTGTGATAAAATTGGTTTCAGTGGGAGCTCTGTAGTGGTGGTTCTTATGATGGAAGAGAATGGAGAGAAATTCTAAAATCAAGATTGAAACATTTAATGGGAAATATTTGAACTATGGAAGCACAAGATGGTGGACTATTTTGTAGACAAAGAACAATGGGTTGTTATGGATCTTGGTACTACACATATGTGTATGTTGATGAAAGACTGGACAAAGTTGGATAGGATGGAAAAGAGAACAATATGGTTGTGTCTTTTATATAGCGTGTTACTCAATGTCTCGAGAGAATTTACAACCAAGGCATTATGGGATAAGTTAGGGACTTTGTTAGGGACCTAAGCCCCTAACTTCTCATATAGGTAGAATAATACATTTACATGTAATAAAGGTCGATACAAGTTAATAAGGTTTATTTAATAAATATGAACAAGTCATTGTAATATGGCCTAATAGAAGCTTTCGCTTCTAGAAATATCTTCCTCTAGAATGTTCTTTAGAACATAGAATTAATATAAATAAGAGTAGAATGCATCAGAGGGATTTTCTTGAGAATTATTGTAATAGAGATCTGCTCTACTAGAGGTTTCCCCCTCGAAGAGGTAAGTGAACATTGTTTCCTATCAATAAAGGTATTATTTTGGTATTGTGGTTCCATATATTCTATTGTTCCGTTGCTATATTATTGTTCTTTGTTGTTATTTAACCGGTATTCCTGTAATATTTATTCTTTCTACTATTATAATAGATTTGGTTCCTAACAAGTGGTATCAGAGCACTTTCCTTGGCAGGATTTGTGGGTTAATTTTTTCCAGGGTAGAGACATGTTCCGACGTCTTTTAGCTACAAAGATCTGTCGTTCAGTGCATAAATCCACGATCGAGGAAGCATACACGCAGGAAATACAAGAGGTACTTAAGCTCACATTGTTGGACACCCTTGTAACCCTTGTTGGTACCCATTCGAGTGGTAGCACATTAGAAATCACTTGTATATGGACTTGTTCTTCCACGTACCTCTTGTATATCATGAGACCCCTAGATATCTTGAAACCATCCATAGATCAACAGATCAATCGCTTGAATGATATAGTGGCACTAAGAACAACACTCGAGAAGATACTCTCTAGTAATTGGGTAGTTGGGTAGTATGAATAAGGGTATGGTCTAGTCTCCTTAGTTAGTACCCTGAGATATTGGGCCAAGTACTACGTATATCAGAGAGCTATAGCATAGGGAAAACCCTTGTCTATAAGCACCCTAAAAACCCGAACCCTTGGGAAAGAAACCAAATAGAAAAGGAACAAAGAAAATCTATTTCTGTGTAACCTTTCCTCTGGAATCTGGGTTGCAAACATTACAAACAGAAAAGGAATAGAGAAGATCTATTTCCCTACAACCTTTCTTCCTACATTCAGGTTGCAAAAATTACTATACATTTATTTCATTTTTTTTGTTAAGAATTTGGGCATTTCGATACTATGGTATTATTCAGATCTGCATAAAACCCTATCGAAGTAAAACAAAAAGGGGAATAAGAAAAAGAAAAGAGGAGACATACTTCATTGGATCCCCCTTTTCTCCTGGATCGTTGTGACACCTATCATTTTTAACCTTTTTTTACCTCACCGGATCCTTATTTTAGACCTATCTCGTTGGATTCCCCTTTTCTCCCTGATCGTTGTGATACCTATGATTTTTAACCTTTTTTTTTTACCTTCTTGCACCCTTATTTGACACCTATCTCATTGCATTCCTCTTTTCACACCGATGACACTCATATAAATCATTTTTTACTCTTTTTTCTATGGTCTCTCTTCCCCTCTTCCATTCCCCTCCAACCATGGCCAACACTCGCAACCAAGAATTCATTCACTTGCAAAATGAATCCATCCAACACAAGGTAGACATCCAAAGAATGACCTCTAAAATTGCTTCCAATAATTCTCACTTCGACACCTTTGAGGCCAAAGTTACAAGAGAATTGGCAGAGCTTAAGGGTGAATTGTCCTCCCTCACCCATTGGTTGAAACAATCCCTTGGCTCTCCCTCCCTTGAACAAAATTCCCACTATGAAGGTGAGAAATATTCCCATAATATGGCCCTTCATTCCAATTCCCTTCCTCATGACGCCCACCTTCCCTGAGTTGAAGTGAACAAATTTGAACAATATGATCCCACTGGTTGGGTCACTCAAATGGAACATTATTTCTCCTTACATGGCATTACTGATGATCTAGCCAAAATTCATTATGGTGTCCTCTATTTGGATCCAGAATGTTGGCAATGGTGGCAATGGCGTAGAAAGACATGCTAGGGGTATGTTGCTTGGACTTAGTTTGTGGAAGAGTTGTATGACCACTTTGACATTGATACCCACTATCTTGGTTGTTTGACCAAGTTGAAGCAATTTGGCTCAATGGAATAATTTATATCTACCTTTGAACACTTGGATTTCATAACAGAGGGCATGTTTGATGCCTTCTTCTGGGAATTTTTCATCAATGGCCTCAAAGAGGAAATTCGAGCTTAGGTCCTCATGGCCTACCCTCACACTTGGTTGGAAGCTACTCAACGTGCTAAGGAAGCCCAACAAATTGTTTATGCTTAGACCCGCAAACCTTCCTTTGATCCTCAAACTTGACCTACTCTCCTTGCCCCTCCTCCCACTCCCCTCAATATCCATAAATTAACTCGAGTTGAAATGACAAAACACCAACTCAAGGGCCTTTGTTATAATTGTGATGACAAATATTTTTCGGGGCACAAGTGTAAGGAACAAAATTTGTTTATGGACATCTTTGAGGATGTTTCTGAAGAAGAGCTCGAGACAACCCCTATGGAAAAGTTACCTAAACCAATTGATATTACTCCACCCTCTGACCAACCAGAAGTAGAACTGGTCATTTCATTGAAGGCTCTCACTGGCTTCTCTTCTCCCCAAACCCTAAATCACATTGCCTACATTAAGAATCAAAAGGTCATCATCTTAATTGATAGTGGAAACACTCATAATTTTATTCACTGTCGTATTTCCCAAGAAACCCATTGCTATATACATGTTGTCAACAACTTTCAAATCATGATTGTTAATGGTGGTTCCATGAAATGTGGGGGGAATTGTGAAAATGTGTGTCTCCAAATTGGGCAGTACCACCTGAAATCTCATATGTTTGTTATTGACATGGGTTGTTGTGATATTGTGCTTGGTGTGGAATGGTTACGCACTCTTGGTCCCATCCTCATGGATTTTAAGGAAATAACCATGCAATTCCATCGGGTGAGACAACAATATAAATTCCAAGGAATCACAACAGGATCCCCTGAGATCATCAGTTCCCATCAAATGGAAAAGCTCCTAAAAAAAAGTCATTCCGACATTATTTCCCAACTCCATGATATTCAAGCAATAAAGACACTTGTGGTGCATCCTGACCTCCAATGTATCGTATCCAAACACCAAGGTGTTTTTTCCACTCCCCATGGACTTCCTCCTTCTCATGGTGTTCATGATCATTCCATTCCTCTCATACCTGACATTCTTCCTCCCAATGTTCTCCTTTATCGTCATCCCTTTTCCCAAAAGAATGAAATTGAGAAAATTGATCAAGAATTGTTATCCACAGGTGTTATCCGCCCTAGTACCAACCCTTATTCTTCCCCTGTGGTCATGGTACTAAAAAAAGAAGGTACTTGGTGTATGTGTCTCGACTTTCGCACCCTCAATAAAATCACCATCAAAGAAAAACTTTGAATTCTTGTCATTGATGATCTCTTGGATGAATTAAGTGGTGCTCAATATTTTACTAAACTTGATTTACATTCTGGCTACCACCAGATGCGCATGCAAGAGTAAGACATTCCTAAGACTTCTTTTTGCAGTCATGAGGGTCACTATGAATTCTGGTCATGCCCTTTGGCATGTGTAATGCTCCCTCCATTTTCCAAATTCTCATGAACCATGTTTTCCGTCCTTTTCTCCATCATGTTTTCCTAGTTTTATTTGATGATATTCTCATCTATAGTAAAACATGGGCAGACCATCTTACCCATGTGGTTCAAGTTCTCAGTGTACTCTCTCAGCACCAACTTTTTCTCAAGAAATCTAAATGTTCCTTTGGAGCTTCGGAAGTGGAGTACTTGGATCATATTATCGGAAAGGATGGTGTAAGGGTGGATCCTAACAAAATTGAAGCTATGCAGGATTGTTCATGCCAAAAAACTCTTCGGATCCTGCGTGGTTTTCTGGTTTTAATAGGATATTATCACAAGTTTGGTATTATAATAGATCTGGTTCCTAACAGACTTTGTATAAGTTTGAGTCCCTATTAAGAAAAAATTTCCTTTGAAAGAAGTTGTACCTCCTAAGGATGAATGAAGGAGACTCTGTGATAGAGCATCTAAATGCATTTATCACTATGTTAAGACAATTGTTGTTTGTTGATATTAAAATTTATGATGAAGATAAGTGCATTAGTTTATTCTGTACTTTGGAAATTTCATGGGAAAGTTTGGTTCTAGCTATCAGAAGAAATGCAACCACATTAAAGTTAGATGTTGTGGTTTCATCCTTGTTATAAAAAAAAATGAGGTAAAACCCATGGATAGTTAGAGCATGGATGTGTTATATGTAACAAGAGGTCGTTCCCAAGATAGAAATAAAAATAAGGCCTTGGGAGGGAGATCTAAATCTAGAGGTAGGTCTAAATCTCTAGGAAATGTGGTAAAACTAGGCATTATAAGAAGGATTTTTCATCTAAAAGTGTTGATAAAGGAGAGGAATTTAATGATGTTCCCTCCAAAAAAGGGAAGACCTCCTCAAAGGAATGAGGGGATGTGTACTTGGCTTCTTCAAGCACACATTCAGATCATGATGTATGGTTGATTGACTCGGGTGATTATTTTCATATGAATCCTCATAGGGAGTGGTTTTGTGAATATGAAAAGTATAATGGAGTTGATGATTTCATAGGAGATGAATCAACAACCCATATCATAGGACATGGAAAAGTCAAGTTTTTTCTCAAGGATAGAAGGATTAGAATACTCCCTAAGGTTTTACGCATTCTAGAGTTGGCTAGAAACTTAATATTTGTAAGTAAGATGAGTGATGCAAGTGTACATATTGTGTTTGAAAGGGAAACCTGCAAAATGGTTCAAGGAGCAATGGTGTTGCTAAGGGGAGTTGAGAATGGAACTCTATACAAGTTGTTGGGTAACACTATCACTGATGGGTGTAATATTTTTTTTGTTCTTGAGGGTATAAATAAAGAACATACAACCCCTAATGTCTCTAGAGAAAATATAATGTTATAGAATAAAAGACTAGGAGATAATGGAGAGAATGGAATTCAAGCATTAATGCATGGTAAAGGCATGGTTGAAGGTATGTCTGATTCCACACTAGATTTTGATTTATGTGAATATTTCATATATGGTAAACATAAGCAAGTAAGATTCTCATATGGGGCTACAAGAGAAAAGGGGATCTTAAAGGGGATCCTAGAGTTAGTACACAATGATGTGTTTAGACCTATTCATATTCCATCATTAGGTAAATCTATGTACTGTGTTTCATTCATATATGTTTTCTAGAGAAAAACATGAATTTATTTCCTCCTTAATAAATCTAAGGTATTTGGTAAATTTAAATAGTTTAAGGCTCTCGTGGAGAATTTGACAGAATAAAATCAAGGCATTGAGGATAGATAATGGTGGAGAGTTCTGTGGGAATGAATTCAAGGATTTCTATAATAAGTGTGGAAAAGCACAAAAGTGTAACTTTATTGATTATAAAGATGGTATAAAATGTTATAAACTTTGGAACTTTGTAATTAAGAAAATTGTTTACAATCAAGATGTTGTCTTTAGAGAGGTTAAAGATGTTCCCAAATAGGAAGTCCTACCAAAGGAAAAAGAACTAGAAAAAATAGAGTTTGAGTTGAAGGATAAAGAAGTTGACTCAATAGAAGAACATGAATCAAAAGAAGAGGAACCTCATACTTCAGTATTGAGGAGTTTGGTTTGGGAAATAAAGAAACTGTAAAAGTATACTCCACTTGATTTTTGTTCTATTTTTGCTTTATCTATTATTGATGATGATTCTAGAACTATTGGGGAGGCAGTGGATTTAGAGGATGGTAAACTTTGGAAAATGGCTATGGTTGAAGAAATGGTTTCCTTGGATAAGAATGAGGCTTGGGATCTAGTTAAGTCGTTGGAAAGAAGAAAGATTGTTCATAGAAAATGGGTTTTTAAGAAGAAGTTGAATGCAGAAGGTAAAGTGGAGAAGTACAAATCTCTCTTAGTAGCAAAGGGATATTCCAAAATGGAGGGAATTGGTTTTTGTGAAATTTTTTCTCCTATTGCTAAATTAACCTCTATTAGATTTATTTTGTTTGTTTCTACTACTTTTGATCTTGAAGTAGAGCATGTGAATGTGAAGATATAATTACTACATGGGGATGTTGAAGAAGAAATATACATGGAACAACTTGAAGGTTTTGCAGTGAAAGAAAATAAAGAGTTGGTTTGAAAGCCAAAAAAGTCCTTATATGGGTTAAAACAATCTCCAAGGATGTGGTATCAATATTTTCATACTTATATATTGGGACTTGGTTTCTTAAGAACAAAAGCTAATCATTGTGTGTATTCCAGGTTAGTTGGTGATTATTTTATTTATGTGGTCTTGTATGTTGATGATATGTTGTTGATTGTAAAGAACAAGGAAATAATCAAGGATGCCAAAACTCAGTTGTTCTCTAAATTTGATATGAAGTATATTGGTGCTTAATTTTTTTTATTTTGGGCATGGAAATTAAAAGAGATCAGGCAAGAAAGAAACTTTGGTTGAATTAGACGAAATATACTAAGATAGTATTGTGGAGGTTTAATATGTAGGAATATAAAATAGTCAAGGTACCTATTCATGTAGGTGTAAAGTTGTCTATAGATCAATGTACCAAGACATAGGAAGAGGAAGAGGACATGTCTCGTGTTCCATATGCTAGTGTTGTTGGTAGTTTGATGTATGCAATGGTGTGTACTATACTAGACATTGCACATGTAGTGGGACTTTTGAACATGTATATGTCAAAACCAAGGAAGGAGTATTGGACAATTGTAAAGAGGGTCTTTAAGTATTTTCGTGGCACTATAAATTATGGAATTTTATACCAAGGAATACTTGGATTAGATAAAGTGTTATATGTACATAGATTTGTTGATGTATACTAGGATGGAGATCTGGATCATAAAATATATACACGTGGATATGTCTTTAACCTATTTGGAGGAGCAAGAGGTAACCTGTAGTTGAAATCTCAACTACAGAAGTTGAATACATGGTAGCCACTCATGAAAGTAAGGAAACTATATGGTTATAGAGATTGGGTTTATGTATTGGGTTTGTATATCAAGCTATAAGGTTAGAATGTGATATCCAAAGTGCAATCGTTCTACCAAAGAACCTTAATTATGATTATAAAATGAAGAATATTGATATTCAATATCACTTTGTGAGAGACATGGTTAAATACAAGAAGGATTTGTTGGTGAAGGTTGACACTTTGAAGAATTTTGTAGACTCGCTGAAAAAAAAAATTAGTACTAAGAAGTCCTCTTGGTGTAGAGAAGCAATGGGAATTGCTTCCTTACATTGTTGATCATGTAATCCTTGGGCCCCTTGTAAGCAAAGAAAAAAACAAGCAGGAGAATGTTGGGATTTTGTTATATTCTCTACACAGTAATCCCCATGCATTGCTTTGTTCTGGAGGGGAAAATCCCTCGAAAAACATTGTTTGTTTTTGGCTCTTTTTTGGTGTTTTTTGGCCAATGGTATTTTGTCCCATTGTAATCTAATTTTGGTTAAGGAATTAGGGTTGTAATATAATCTAGGTAAATGGATTAGGGTTTTGGATGTTGCAAAATCCTATATATTGTATTGTAAATGGTGAACTTAAAACCATGAGATTTAAATGTGCAACTCTAAACATTTGTTTGTTTTCTCGGTTAAGGGTTTATAGGATAAATCTTTGAGTACTACATGTAAATGTTATTGTTTTTTTTTTTTTTTCTATTTTATAAAGAATCTGTGTGAAATTCTATGCTGAAAAGGTTTAAAAACTTATTGATGAACCACTGGGTCTAACTTTCCCATAGGTACAGAGTTTGAATGAACTTTGTATGACAAATTCAATACTCGTGCTGCTCCTAAGTCTTCGATCGAGCCAAATCTGATATCTGGTTTAGAATTCCCAAACAAATCACATCTTGGACATGCTATTTGTCCACAGGACAAAGTGTTGTGACTCGTTCTTATTCACTTAAGAACTTCTCCCTTTGTAAACCTTGATATTTTCCCCTTTTGGGCGCTAAGCCTCTTTCCTTCTTGTGACCGAGTGCTATAACCGTGGGCTTGTTTGCGGGGCTAACACCTCTTATTAACCTTCATGGTAGTTGTCCATTTTCAATTGATGATAGCCATCGATCTCACCTTTTAATGGATGGTCAGATAAACCTTGGTTCTAGTGTCCCTTCGTTCACAACTTCATGTCTAGACCGTTGATATTATGGAATGATCAACTATAAACAGTCATAATTTCTCCATAAAACCTTTACTAATCTTCCAGTCCGATATGATATATCATAACCTTTCATTGGAACCACGATACTGGAGTACCGGGTGTCGGGTACACCAGGTGCTCAATTGATATAGCTAACAAATTTATTGATGGTCACGACCCAATATGGAAACTTGTGCAGAACTCTCCAATCCTAAGAGATCAGGAGGTCGGGATGTCGGAGCTTCGCGATGTCGTAGTTTCAGTGCCACTTGCACTTGGTTTTGTAATTTGTTGGGGCATGGTAGGCAGGTAGATCAGAACACCGGGATGTCGAGTATTGGTTGAAACTTAGCACTTAGTTTCAGCTACGTTGAGGTCGGTATGTCGGTGTCTCGATAAAGGATTATGAACTGTCGATCTAGATAAGATCCCACTCTATACTTAATCTTCATCATTGGCTAGACTTAGTTGTTTCATGATATCGTTAATCGATCATCGTTGATCCTTTCTTGATCAACGATGGATCTTCCTCATAGAATACCTCATTCTCTCCTAACTCAATCGACAACATAGATCTCTAGACAAATCTACGATCACGATTTGTTATTGGCTTGATGCGACGGTGGTTATTCCTTGATATTTGCAAATGGATTTTAATTTTACTCTTTGAATGTATTTGATCCTAATTTCATCTTGCACACAAAATAAATCTTCATTTCTTCGAGCCACGAACTTAACCCTAGTTTTCTCTTAAATATGGTTCAATTGAAGGTGTCTTTCAATTACTTATTCGCCTCCACAAAGTTCATAGGAACTTCATCCCTTCTCAATTTCATTCGACTTATTCATTACTTCGCTCAACCTTTCATTTAGTAGATATAACATTCATGCCTCTCACACAGAGAACCAATTATTATAATATGCAGAGACTCAATTGTTCATTCATGAATTATTCACACATATCCACATTAAAATATACATCGATTCACAATATTTTCATTAATTTAATCATTGTACATGCTTCAAGAAGTATTTCTCATCCCGGTCTACAGTTTGGGCTTCTTCTCGACCCTCTCTCACTCCTTTGCCCAAAATACTCAATAATTGGCCACACTCTCAATTTTTGGCCTAATGTAACATCCCGCTATTGCACGCACATGATTGACTTATTCTTTGAGGACACTTGCATGCAAGTGATTCAGTTTTGTATTGGTTGTCTGTTTCGCTTATGGATTTAGATGATGATTTTGTTGGATTATGATGTTATGTTATTTGATCTCTATGTATAGACATGTGTTATTGACGAGTTTCTCCTGAGTGTGCAAGACACTCGACAGATTAAGGATGTCGATGGCATCAATGGACCTCCTTGGACTCCGAATCGAGTCATGGAGTGGACTGTATATGGTTTGGGTATTTCTATTTATGCATATGTGACATATGATTGGGTATATTATGATGTTGTTATGGATCATTGACAATGTTTCGTTCATGGATGCAGACTGACGAGTGCTTGCTAATCAAAATCACATAAGGAGTAAAGGGGCCATGCACAACATCTAAATATTGAGGGAGAGGTGTGGAAACAACCCTGCCACAACCTACTAGCACTTCCACCATGGCTCGAATTGTAGGTTAACGATTATCTAGTTCGAGAGATCCACGATGCCATGAGGGCAGACTAAGATAGTCACTCACGAAGATTCTAAAAGGTGCGCAATCAAACAAGGTCCTTATTCATTAGAGGCCCTTAGTCTCTCACAAGGTCGTTTGATGGAGTATTGACTCCAAGGGTTGGACAACTACCAAAACCAGTCAAAGGCAAGAGGCACCCTTGGAGCACACAGTGCGTCTTGAAGGGCACATCACATAAATAAAACATGAATAAAGGCAAGTGGCACCCTTGGAGCATGGAGTGCGTCTTGAAGGGCACATCACGATTTTTAATAAAGGTGAGTCAATGAACCTAGGTGCCTAGAAAATAATAATTTGTTTTAAGATTGTCAGACTTAAAATAATTATTAAATGGATAATTTTTATTAATTAAAAAATCTCCTTAAAAATTCTAAGCCTAGTAAAAATTTGAGCCTAAATCTAAAGTGGGTAAGAAGACTAAAAAATTTAAATTATAAATTTAATAAATGGGGATGAAGAAAAATAAAGTTAGGAATTAAAAAGGAGGAAATTTTCCTAAAATATTTAATTATATGGTTATGTGTAAGAAATACTAAATTGGAAATTAGGATTAAGAAAGGAAATAAATATAAAAAGAAGGTGTAAGCATAGAGAGGAATCTAGAGTCCAGTTAACTAGAGAAGAATCTCTTTTTAACTCTACACAGAATTAGAGGGTGACAAGTGTACGGGGAGAGTGAAAATTCTAAAATTTATTAATTAAAAAGTGGATTAAAATGTGCAAAAGGATTGTGTCTTGGGAAATGGCTATAAAGCATTTGGGAATGAGGAAAAGAGGGGATGATCGACATGATTAAAGTTATGCTGCCGAAATTTCTTTGACTGGTTTTACCTGTGAGAGTTTAGATTCCTAGTTTGAGAGGGAGTGGTAGCTTGACCTTGCGAGGCAAGCTGGGAGCTAGAGCATTATGGTTGTGTTTGTGCATTGTCCCTTTAAGGCTCGGAAAGCTAAGGGGGGAGAAGAGTACCTCTAGCATTGGCTGGGAGGTATCGATGAAGTCTTCATGGTTAGCAAGCGGGGAGCTAGACGAAGCGCAAGCGTGGGAGATCACCGTCGACTTCTCGCCTTCGATTACTGTATATTCATTTCAAAATTTGCAATTATGTCAAGTTCTCATTGTGTATATGTTCTTAGATTCAGTCGATTGTGGCGAAGCTAGGTGGCTGCCGAATGCACCTATGCGACTTATATCCCTTGCATCCTCTGCGGTCTTTTATTTTCTGCATTTTAAAACCTTTTCGCCCAACATCCTTCGTCTGAAATTTTCTAAGTGATTAAATGTCTTTGGGGTTTTGTGAGCTCTATTCTTTGCATTTTTATCATTCACCCAGAATGTATTGTTAACCTCATGTCTGTGTCTTTAAAATCGAAATACAATCCTCCACCGATGCATAAATAAAAATTTTCCAACTTGAGCTGCCTCCTTGCGTTCATCTCCTGGATTTATTTCTGCATTGTTTATCCACTTAAACTCGGCAATTCCAGACTTACCCTCAACGATTCGTTTTAGGAGAGTAGATATACGTTTTCTCTCATCGAAGGAGCATCTTTAGCCTCTACTTTTTACATCAAACATTAGTGTTACTCCTCTGCAATTTCAGCTACTCTCCTTTGCGATTTTGGATGAGAAATCTCCTGCGTTTTCGTTGCTTCCCCCTGCATTTTACCTTGGATTCTCTAGGTTGGGAGTTAGAACTACAACGTCTCAATCCTAGGATGCGATTGTCTGTGCACTGGTCAAATGTTTTATGATCACATCTGGTATGCAGCTGCTATTAATATTGCACAGTTGCATTCATTCTAGCGAAGCGATGTGCAATGTCTGTCGTTGCTGCCAACCTTTTGAGTCTGCATTTGGGTGTTGCAATGAGTATCTCTACTGCGTTTTCTCCCTTAATTCATCTGCCATTTTCGCCCATCCAGTTAGCCAACTAGCATTAAAAGATTAGCTCTGATTCTGTGTATCTCTGCGTTTTTACATGCAAGATATGCCCAGCGCACTTGCTGCGTGTTCTCTGCGTCTGGAAGAGTCCAGAGCTCGTTTCCCTTCCCCTTGCTCAGCAAATTCGCGTTTTCGTCTCTGCCCATCTATTGAGTGTTGCCGTGCATTTTTCTGAGGAGAAAAGGGTTCTGCGCTCCTCTTTTTGCTCAGCGTTTCATTTTCCTTTTCCGCGATTTTGAAGCTCGGCGTTCACCCTTGAACACTCGGCGAAATCCCTACAGTCCCTGCGTTTTTCTTCCGTAAGGACTCAGCCCCCCCCTCTTTAAATCTCTGTGGTTTTGCTGGATTTTTCCTCTACGTTTTTAATGATAGACCAACTGTCTGCGTTTGAGTATTTTCCTGGGATCTTAAAGGTCTCTTACCTCTACGATTTTACCATATTGGACCACGAATCCTCCTCATCTTGATTTTCCTTGTGGGCTGTTAGTAGCGGCCCTTGCAAATTGTTGAGTGCCAGCTAAGATGTGGTTTCCACACCTTCAGCTGGAGAATTCGGGATTGGATACTATGACCTTAAACCCTCGGGACTATCGCGTGGTCACCGGGAGCCCGTGTCCAGTCATTAGTGTGACAGCTGGTGGCCGTATTTGGACACCTTCATATCCATCTGAGCCTTCAAATCCTTTATACTCACTGCGTTCTTGAAAGAAAATCAGGGTTCTAACCTGAGTGACTATGTCAATATACTACCTTATAAGGGCGTAGATGTCCTGGCTTATAGCGATGAGTTGATCGCTGACTTGATATTAGTTAGTTGTTGACTTTAAATTTTTGCAGAAATTATAATGTTTAAGATAGGAAGTTTGTATTCATATATTTTAAAATAATAAATATACATATATTTGTTACAGTTTTATTGGTTCAAAATTTTGAAGTGTTATTGTCAGCTTCACTTCTTCCAATGAAGTAATTAATGTTTATTTCACTTCTTCCAATATTTTATTCTGACAAAAACTTGACATGAATAGTTGAGTTTCTCACATTGCGATGGCAGTAGTGCATGTTTTGTGGAATCATGTGATTTGAGGACTGTGAATACGTGGTCTGACACCCTCATCTGCTTAGATACGGATTCATCGAACCCCGACAATACTTCATTTCAGTTTCCCAAAGCTTCTGCATGGCACATGTGAGACTTACCAACACTAAATCTGCTTTTGAACATTTACTAAATCTGCTTTCGGACATTTAGTAGAGTGCCATCTGTTTCGGTAGATCAATTTGATCACAACAACTACTTCCATAATGCACTAATCTAGTCGATTGTCCTTACACTGTTCAGATGTTGCGTATCGATGTGTGCAGTAAGGTATAAGTCTGAACCTGTTTCTTAGTTGATATCAAAAATTCAGTAATCGAGTTGTTCATACTAACCAGAACCATCATGAATATTATTGTGTCCAGTAAATCTTCCAGCGAGGAGCTCAAGCAAAAGCTCTTGATCCTCAAACCTGCCATTGATGAAATCTCCAAGCTTTATGAATCAGACGTCCCCCCCACCTCATAGAGGTCGCCCATTCAAAGACTTTCAAGCGTAGCTGCAAGATGGTCTTCAACTCGTCAAAAAGTTAGAGCAAATGAGCAGCTTTAACTTATACAAAAGGTATAGATATGGAAAGCAGATCCTAAAGGTAGAAAAGAATGTGAACGATTTCTTGCTCACCCAAGGCCTGGCCAACCTCATCCTTGATGTCCACAAGCTAAATGTGGATTTCAAGGGTTGTCGCGAACAATCTGAACGATCTGAACGTGTTGAAGAAATGGGTCGGCATATAATTGAGAGTGTGAATGACAAAATCACTAATGATGCCAGTTTCAATTCTCTCATGCTTCAACAAATGAGCACAACTCAACTATTTCAAAGCTCCATTAATGGGTTGCATGATGCTACGATGGCTGAACAGTTCACCAGCAGCTGCAACTCCCAAGTCCCGGGTGTGTCGAGCTTTGTAGTGGGTTTGAATAATCTTGTCAGTGATGTCAAACAAATCATATTACAGAATGGAGTTAAGATCGTTGGGGTAGAAGGGATGGGTGGAAGCTGCAAAACCACCCTTTCATTAGCCCTTTTCAATGATCTCCAAGTCAAAGGTAAGAACAATTCCCCCTTTTAATCTTTCACTCCAAACTTCCATCTTATTTCTTCATTTTGGTTTGCAGTGCTTATTCCCTTCGTGATTATCAGATTTCTTCCAAAACAAAATAGCTTTCATTACTGTTTCACAGTCTCCAAATGTAAAGGCTCTTTTGAAAACTATGTGGGATAAGATAATTGGAGCTCCAAGGCCTGTTTTTCAAAGTATTGAGGATGCGCACAACCAACTGCAGAAAAATCTCAGTTTAGAAGGAAATCAGCAGACGTTGAGTAATCAAGGAAATCATTTTTTTGTGTGTATAGGAAGAGATAATCAACCATAGATTGAATGAAATTGTTTGCCAACAAGGAAATAAAATAAAGTGATATAAACTGATGACTTCTCAAGATAACAGAAATAACATATGCATGATAGCAAAAACTAATAGGCAGAAATAAAATAAAACTAATAGGATCAAAAGGCCTGTAACCTGTAAGCTCTTCTTGCTTGTAACCTGCACGCTCTTCTTTTATAGGATATTCATTTAGAATCTCCATCTCTGTTGACAAATACAACCGCTCCATCTTGCGCCTCGCAGAACACTAGCAATTAACATCTTGCCAGAAACAACCCTTCTGAAAGTGAGAACAATACTTGAGGGTAACCTAAGCATCATGGAAAACATAATTTAGGAAGCATATAATATACTAACATATGTTGTGTATTATTCGGTTTGACAAAAGTTCTGAAGCTCCTGCAGAGATAAAATGACACATCAGTGACCCTCTCTTCCTTGTTGAAGACAATCCCAACTAGGGTTACCTGCACACTAAAAAAACCACATATTCAACAATTTTTCTCATAACACAAAAACACCTTGAAAGTTCAGTAAAAAATTAAGAATGCTTCTTACATTGTTGACGTCCATTCCATATATTGTAAAATTTGAATTCTCGACATCTTTTGGGTTGCTTGGCTTATTTGTTTTACCATCAATGGAAAAAGCCCGTGGCCGTAATGCTTTTCTGCAAAACTACCCAGGCTTGATTGAATATTAGACTCCCTAAACTGCCAAAACATGAAGAGATCGAAAACCCTAAAATCGCCTAACCTGATAGAGGAAAAGCCAAAAAACCGCTTACCCAAACCGTCTTCATAATTTTAGGTGGCCTGAGAGGGCATAAAACCTCCTCTGGAGAATAGGGAACCTCCATCTGATTGACTCTGTGTACAAAACATATTTATTCTCTACTTTGTTACTCCCCACAGAGAAAAGGGGTTTTCCAAACATCTTTATTCTCTACTCTGTTACTCCCTACGGAGAAAAGGGATTTTCAGATGAAATTTCAAAGAAAATTAATAACAGGGACAAAAGATGAAAACTAATAAAAGGGACAAATGATATGTAGTGTATTCAGATAATGGTGGTGGTTGATATTGGCAATTTGAGCGTAAAAAATGCAGCAAATTTCCTTCCCTCCCTCTGTTTTATTCATCACTTGGCTGCACCAAATGTTGGCCTTGTTGTGGAGCAGTGTGCATGGTATTAACATTGTGTCACTGCCAGAGAAGAAATCATTGGTGGCAATTATATTCATAAGAGTTGGTTGAAATATTTATATTTTTTAATTTTAACTTTTTGATTAGTTAAATGAGGAGAGTAGAGCCAGTAATATTTGTACCTGAGTTCGGTTGTGAAAATTTTTTAATATCAGTTTTTTACCTTGATTTTTTATTAAAAGTTTATATTAGTTTTAAATAGTTTGTATACTTAATTTTAAATGTTATATAAATTAAAATTAAGTTTTAATTGAATAAATATAAAAATAATTAAAAATATCATACATGAGAAAAATTCAATTTTTTATAAAAAATCAATTCACATAAATATATACTTATCTAGATTTGTGAAGATGAATCAAATCTTTATTTAAAAATCACCTAGATCTAGATTTGTGAAAACATGTAAATTTTTATGAAAAAATAGATTTGTGAAGATAAATCAAATCTTTATTTAAAAATAGTGTAGATTAGATTTGTGAAAACTATTAAATTTTTATGAAAAATTCAATTCACATAGATTTATATCTACTTAGATTTGTGAAAATGAATTTAAACCAGTTTATTGCACCATGACAGTTCATAAGTTTATATAACCTTTATTGTGAAAATGAATTTAAACCAGTTTATTGCAGCATGACAGTTCATAAGTTTATATAACTTTTATTGTGAAAATGAATTTAAACCAACTTATTGTACCATGACAATTCATAAGTTTATATAACCTTTCTAAACTGACATGTTGAACGTTATATTTTAGATGAAATTAGTTTTTGGATTAGTAAAATCCCAAAAAATTAAATATTGTTACTAATTTATTGCAGCATACCATTTTATGTTGTATGTTGAAAGTTACAATTTAAGCGACACTAGTTTTGTATTATCTAAATTTCCCAGTAATAGAGAATGGGACATTTTATATACTGAGATTAGTAATGTGAATTTCTTGAGAGCTTACACCCTAGATGATAATTCTAATAAAATAATAGCATCTATTGCAATTCCAAAGATTCTTCTCTGTCGTGATCTTGTACATGTCCGAGTTAACAAGTTGATTTTGCATGCTTCATCTCATGATCCACACTTTGTTGTTGGCTTGGTTAGTGACTTTTCGCAGTCATCGAGCCAGCCGTTGAAAACATGTTAACCATGACTGGTTTGATAAACTAGTACAAACTAATATTTGAGTTACATTAATAGATGTATTATTTTTCTACAGTGTACATGTAACAAGATCAGGTTAGGATTTATAATACAAATTGATTATGCATATAAACCAGTGTAAACTAATATTTGAGTTACATTAATAGATGTATTATTTTTCTACACTGCACATGTAACAAGATCATGTTAGGATTTATAATACAAATTGATTATGCATATAAACCAGTGTAAACTAATATTTAAGTTACATTAATAGATGTATTATTTTTCTATAGTGCACATGTAACAAGATCATGTTTGGATTTATAATACAAATTGATTATGCATATTTAGTGAAATTTATAATCAAATTTATAAGGGAGAAGATTATGTTGTTTGTTGTAAGAAGCATGATCAACTTATTATTATTATAATAGTTATGAGTAATCAATAAATAAAAAATGATTGGACTTAATAAAACTATTTTATTTTTTATTAAATTTTTGAATATTAAAAGAATAAATTATTTATTTTATATTTGTAAATGTAAGTTTTTATGGTTACACACAATGTTGAGAGTATTTTTGGATACAAACTATATATCTGGTTGAATTTTTTGGTCCTCCTTGATGATGGAGTGTACACTCAAAAATTTCAAAAACCATAGTTTTAACATTTATTTTATATTTTTAGAGTTATTTTTTCAAACTTATTTTTCTTGTTTATTTTTCAATTATCTTAACATAACTTTTTTTCAATTATCTATTTATTTTTATTTATTTTCTTATTATCTTTGTTACTTATTTTTTTTAAAGTTAAAATTGATTATTTTATAATTACTAATAATATATATTTTTACAATAGATTTAATTAATATTTTTATCAATTTATCTTTTTTGTCAAATTATAATTTATATTTCCTTATCATTTTTGGCTTGATTTTAGAATATGCATAATTAATACAATATTACAAATTATAAGTGTTTCATAATTATTTTAAGTTAACATTTTCAAAAAAATAATGTAATTCATATAATCAAGGACTTCTGATATAAAGCAATTTGATAGAGATCTTTACCTAAAATTAACTTATGTCTCTCTGTTGTTTTGTATCTTTAGATCTCTCTTTCTCATGTATGCCTTCTCTTTTAGTAGAAAGGCATGCGTCCCTTCATTATTGGATCCATTCAACTCAGACAACAATTTTCTTTAAAAAACCATGATATTTTTCGGGCAATATTTACTACAATTAACAGATTAATCATTTCTGCAAACATTCACAGATTAGTGAAAGTTTATTTTTCTTTGAGGTTTTCAGAAATGTTCGAATAGATGTACAATTTGGTTTGATCTAACTCTCATCATGCATGACATTTACTGGAAAATCCTGAAAATGATAGGTCAAATGAACTAAGAGTTTCTTCCTATTTCCACGTGTTTTTTCTATTGTCTCTTTAACCTTTTTCCATAGGATATACCATTTCCACCTATGCTTTCATTCACACTTTGAAGCTAAGCTTAGAATCCAGGGGTTCATTTACTTGGAATCCATGTTGTTCATTTACACAAAGTGAGAAGTCAAAATATTTTTTTATTTAAATAGAAAATGGACATAAATATTAAATTTATTAATTTATTTTATTTAATCATCATTTTTTATTATATATATTTTTATTTAATTTGTTTGTATTAATTATTAATAATAAATATTTATATATTGAAAGTGGTAAAAATGATTTGGGTTACCATCCAAAAATATACGCTAAAAATAATTATGAGCTAGTATTTATTAATTTTTTTAAAATTTTTGTTGATTAACATTATTAATCTTGCACTCAACTTACAAAAACACATATCTATATTAAAAACTTATTTTCCACAGTTACATTTTAAGTGATATCCAAAACACATTTTTAAAATTTGGTAAAAGAAATTCATTGCATTTTCATTCATCTAATTGGAAATGCATCTATAACTTATTTCCCACCGTTACATTCTAGGTGATATCTAAAACACATTTTTAAAATTTGGTAAAAGAAATTCATTACATTTTCATTCATCTAATTGGAATTGTATCTATTTGAGATTATATATCTATTAAAAACACCCCAAACCTTACATAGTTGGAAATCACTAAATTATGTGAAGGGGACTCATGAAATGTATACACTTATTCTCTATGGGTCGGTGGGTGGATGTTATGGTGTACTGGTGCATTTGTGTGTAAAGGTGTGCATGTGTGCATTTGTGCATACAAATATAGATTTGCATTTCTTTACCACCCACCCTCTAGAGGGTGAAGATGTGCATTTGCGTAGTGCACTAGAAGGTGGGTGAAGATGTGTATACAAACAATCCTCAATTATTATCTTTTGACAAAAATATTCATCACTTATGCATTTAGTTATATTAAGTTTCATTGTTCAACATGTATTTTCCAAATAACTCAACAGGGACTGCGTTGCCATGCAACCCTTGTTATTATCCTATTGTAGTGCTGCCATTTATTGTTTTTGATACTCCGATTAATTCGTGAGCTAGATAGCTCTTACTATCAATGTTAGATAAATGTAGAACATTAATGACGAGGCATTAAAAGTGGAAGTTATGAAGGTAAATAAATTATATTAAATTGTTGTATTAACCTTAAGTCTCAATGTTGATTAGTGTAATTGATGTTCCTTGATTTATTAATGTTTTAACGTTAAATCATTGCTTGATTAAAATTTAAATGTGATAATTACCGTATGGTGTACTTGCTCGCTTTTGGGGGTTCTCGATGCATTAATGGAGCCTTGGGTATCATAACGAATGGGTCATATTGATCTTGCTATATTCGCCACATAGGATGTATAGAAAGAATGTCCAAAGAAATTGGTGAAGGGAATTATGTTGCATAATGTTATAAATGCCTTACGAGTATACTAATTCCATGTATCTTCATAATAGAGATTTTTGTAAGCTACTTACGACTGCATTCTAGTTGAATTTCGACCCATGATTGATTAAGTATTTATATACTCTTGCACCATTATTATGTTGACGTGATTGTTTTAAAGTATTATAATGGCACCTTAAAAAAATTGTTGATTCTTGAAGGAATAAGTAATTAGATTGTCATGTGCCATGGAATATTGATGATGCATAAATGATTAAGCTTTTAGATTACTCGTGCATCATAATAATGTCAACATCATAATAATGTCAATGCGTGATTTTTTAAGTGACTAGATTAATTGCACGCACTGAGATAATGTTGTTTATGGTTTATTTCAATGATTGATTGATCGTGCGCATTGAAGTAAAGCAGATGTCTGTATTGCACCTTGAAAATAAAATAATGTAGAATGCATTGTGTTTTAACTTATCTTGATGTATAACAATTTAGTATTTAGATAAATCTCACGTCTTGAAATTAAACATTGATGTATGATTAGTTGTGATTTGCTTAATCTTGTGCCTTGAATTTAATGATTGGTATATGATGCGTTATGTGATTGATTTCTCTTGCGTCATGTTTAATTGATGTTTAAGATTGATTGATTGATCTATTGATTGTCGACTTGATTGGTTTTAGCAAGATTTAGACACCTCCTTGTTCCTCAGAAAATTCGTCAGCTGTGAGACCTTAAATGGTCAAAATCAATTGGATCCTAGGCTTGAGCGTTGCTTATGTGTTTTGGAGGTCCTAACCATGCAGGATAGGTTGGGTAGATAGCTATTTCATACTCAATGATATGGTTGATCCTTATTATTGTTGCATCAGTTGATTGTATTGTCTTGGACTGCGTTGTTATTTATGTCTATGCATCGAACTGTTGTTGTTGTTATTTTATTAGTGCTTTGGCCCTGCACCGTTATTAATTACGATGATGTGTCGATTGAAATTCCTATATCTATGATGTCGTTGATTTTGTGTTGCTTGAAAGTACGTGATTATGTTAATTCCCTACTGAATTAAAAAAAAAAAAATTCGTTGTTTCGTAACGGGGGGGTTGGTACACCTGATTCCTCATTAAATGGCCACACTTACATGCTCGAAGGAGTAAAATTTATGCATGGAAGATACACTTCCAGCTCAACAAAAAAATTCCTAAGAATATGAAACTGACTACAACAATAACACTCTCGCTCTTTATAATTGATGAGGATCAATTAGATAAAATCCTCCATACTTAAGAAAACCCACCTAATCCAACTAATTTTATCAATTAATCCATTTACATCATAATTAGGGGAAAAAAAACCTATCCTTCTAGAATATGATTAAAAAATTAGGAAAACACAATCAAATACATTAAGGGAACCCACTCCCTTTAGTAAACTTCAAGATCCCCTTAGGCCTTCTCAACAAGGTTGATTTAGGAGGAAAAATGCTCCTGCATCATACTCCTAGGGTTAAAAAAATTTCATGATCTCCTGATCATGTGTATTTCATTTTTTGAAGTCCTCTTGGATCCCAAATATTATATTGCTGTCCACTTGCTTTGTTATCCTTTTGTTGTATAATTGTTTTCTGTAGCCTTCCTGGATCCCAAGCTTTACTCTGTTGCTTGCCAATTACCTCTATGATATAATCTCCCTCAACCAAGTGAAATTTATGGCTTACTGCCCTTTTCTTCTCATAGTATTCACATCTGGACTTCTTCATCATTAGTTTCCACATACCATCTATCTCAATATCCAACTTCATTCCTTACTGGTTCATGAAACTGATGCAAACTTGTTTCTTCTCCTTTGTAGACATAATATGTATAGATCTTTTTGGCATCTCTTCATCCTTATCGACATCTTCACTCTCCTTATTATCTTTCAATACAATCCTTTGGTCTGCAACTTCCTGTTGTAGAAAAAAGCCATCTTCACAAGACAACCCTATGTCTTGATCTTCAACTTCCTTCACCATGTTGCAACTAAGCATTCTTGAATGTTTTATTTCTACTATTGTTATGCAGTCTTATCCTCCTTTAGGCTTCTCTATCCATTCTTTCAGCAACCTCAGTTCTTCCCAGAAATACATCAACATTGTATCTGGATGTTGTCCTTCAATTTCTTCATCCTAAAGGTCGTATTCATGAGCCATCTCTGCATGGTTCATTATTATGACAAGTTCTTTCTCTTGTCTTTCAAACTCTGCATAATGTGATTGAAAATGATCATGATCTTGATCACCTTCAGACAATGATGTCCCTTCCTTCTTTATAACAGACTCTTGGTTATGTTCATCTGCAAACACACATCAATATTTAGTTTTAAAAACATATGACTCCATGGTCTTATTTGATGCTTTAGACACCTTCCTCATATGTTGATATGAAATTTATTAACAGTCCATGAGACTTTCAACAAGTCTCCCATCAACATCTCCACCATCATCCTCTACAAGGAATGAACCCTGCTCTAGTTCATAGATCTGAACTTCTTCTTTTGTTTTTGACCTCTGCCTAAAATCATATCCTCTAAGTTTCCCTTGCTTCAACAAAGAACTCAACTTGTGCCTCAAGCTCTACCTCAGTTCCCTTACAAAAAATTGCACAATAGGACATTTGAACTTCTTCTTCACATTCCAACCTTGTCTCTGGTATTCATCACGTTCTTGTAGAAAATCCATCACTATAATAAATCTTTCCTTTAACTCAACAAACTCCCTATAAAATTCCTCTTGACTCATCTACTTTTTGTCAACTATTTTTGTATTCTCTTTCCTCTTGCTATGACTTCTCTTTGAACCTCTAACATGAATATCAATGGTCATATTCATCTCTTCCCTTTTGTGAGCTTCTCCTAGCCCATTATGAGTTGGATCAAACATTTCCTTTGTAGAAATTCTTCTCACTTACTACTCAACACCTCATTAAGATTTCCTCGTGATATTGACCTTTTGGCATCATAGGTTCTCTCCTCTGGAACCTTCTGAGCATCCACTACTCCTCATATTCAAAAGTTGTAGGCTTCTGCACTCCACTCACTTTCTCTTGAGAATTGCACTAGTCTTGTTTCTTCAAACATTATCACAACTTCCCCTTGTTGTGAGGTCCTTTTGCCACAAGATTCTTCACTTATTTGAGAGCCTCACTAGATATTCTTCCTCTATAAAATCTTCTCTAGTTGTAATGCTGCTACAAATTCCTTTCTTCTCATGCTACTACCTGCAAACACAAATTTGTTTTCACTAGATTTAAGTATAAAAACATAGAAAAATACCTGCAAGATCTACTCTAAGATCTTGTGTTCTCAACATCCAACTTTATATTTATTACAATGACCTCAATTTTCGTAGTGGTTACTAGGGAAATTGTATATCCAATTCATTTTTCTATCTATCTGCAAAAATCTGAATTATTCCTTCGGAAGAACTCCAAGATTCTCCTTCAAATTCAGAGCATCATTGTGTTCGAATACCTGAATTACGACCCATCAGGGCTATCTTTCCCACAGTTACAGAGTTAGAATGAACTCTGTATGATAGCTTCAATACTTGTGTTTCTCCCAAGTCTTCGAGCATGCCAAGTTTGATCTCAAGTTCATAATCCCCAAACAAATTACGTCCTAGACATTATTTTTATCCACATGATCAAGTGTTGTGACTCATGCTTATTCACTTAAGTGCTTCTCCCTTTGTAAACATGGATATTTTCACCGTCTGGGCATTAAGCCTCTTTCCTTCTCATGACAGAGTGCTATAACCATGGGATTGTTTTCTGGGATAACACCTCTTATTAACCTTCATGCTAGTCTCATTTTTGTAATTGATGATAAACGTTGATCTCATATTTTAATGTACAGTTGGATTGACCCTAGTTCTAATCTCCCTTCTTTCACAACTTCGTGTCTGAACCGTTTATGTTATGGAACGATCAATGATCAATGGTAATAATTTATCCACAATACCATGTGTTATATCCACAGGACTTTAATATGGGTTAGGTGTCCCTTACCATCGGTCCATGCATAAAACCTTTACCAATCTTTCGATCTGATCCGATATATTGGAACCATGATACCGAAGTATGGATTTTCAGGTATACTGGGTGCTCAATTGATATATCTCACAAAATTTCAAATGGTCGGGTCTTGATAAGGAAATCAACAATTCCTTTCCAACAGAATCCCAGGAGATTGAGAGATCGAGATGTCAGGGAACCAGGATGTCAGAGTCTCGATGCCACTTTCACTTGGTTTAGTAATTTGTTGGGGCCTGATAGGCTGGTAGATCGGAACACCAGGTTGTCGGGTATCAATCGTGACTTAGCACATAGTTTCAACTGCACCGAGGCCAATACGTTGGTCTCTCAATAAAGGATTATGGGTTGTCGATATGGATAAGCTCCCACTCCAGACTTAATCTCCGTTGTTGGCTAGACTTAGTTGTTTCACGATATCATTAATAAATGATCATTGATCCTTTCATGATCAATGGTGGGTATTCTCCATAGAAAAACTCATTCTCCCCTAACTCAATCAACAACACGAATCTCTAGAAAAATATATGATCATGATCAGTTCTTGGATTGATCCAACGATGGTTATTCCTCGATGTTTCCAAATGGATTTAAATTCAAATCTTTGATGATATTTGATCCCATTTTCATCCTACACACATAATAAATCTCGATTTCTTCAAGCCACATACTTAACCCTTATCTTCTCTTAAATAAGGTTCAGTTGAAGGGATATTTCAATTATGTATTCACCTCCACGAAGCTCATAGGAACTTCGTCCCTTCTCAATTTCGTTCGATAGATTCGTTACTTAGCTCAACCTTTCATTTAGCAGAGATTGTGTTTGTGCCTCTCACATAGAGAACCGATTACTATAATATGCAGACCCTTAATTGTTCATTCATGAATTATTCACACATATCCACATAGAAATATACACCTAGTCACATTATTTTCATTAATTCAATCATTGTACATGCTTCAGGGAATATTTCTCAACCCGATCTACAGTCTAGGATTCTTCTCGCCCCTCTCTCATTCCTTTGGCAAAATTCCTCAATAATTTTCTACACTCTCTTTTTTTGCCCTGATTCCTCATTAACTAGCCACACTTACATCCCAAAGGCTTACAATTTATGCATGGAAGATACACTCCCAACTCAACAAAACAAATTCCTAAGAATTTTCAACTAACTACAACAATAGCACTCTCTCTCTTTAAAATTGATGAGGATCAATTAGATCAAATCCTCCATACTTAGGACAACCCACCTAATCCAACTAATTTTCTCAATTAATCCATTTACATCATAATTAGGGGAAACAAACCCTATCCTTTTAGAATATGATTACAAACTTAGGAAAATATAATCAAATTCATTAAGGGAACCCACTCCCATTAGTAAACTTCAACATCCCATTAGGACTTCTCAACAAGATTGATTTAGGAGGAAAAATTATCCTACTTCACTTATAGACATATTTTGACATCAATTCCATATGCTCTAATTTCCTATTTGTCATAGCCTAACACCATTCCCATGCATGACTACCACTAAGCTCTTTCTCTCTTACTAACCAACCACCTAGCTTCTTGTATAATATTTCATATTTCTTTTTATGTTTATTCTCTTTATTCATCTTTCGATGTCACCTATGAAAATGGAGTATGAACCTATGCACAACACTAGAAAGAACAATGAATCTTAAAAACACATGAGCCATTAGTTGATTATAAAGCATGCATAAGCCAAGACATATTCAAGAATGATCAAAGTTACATAAGCTTAATAGAGATGAGATGAAATCATGCATTATCTAATAGAATAATCATTTATAATTGTAATGTACCCAACCACCTCAATAACTTCTAGGTTGGTGAGCTACTCGAAGATTTTCTTCAATTTCCTTCACTGCACCATGCCGTACATTTCTAATACCACATAATTGCTTTTCCCTATCATATGATAAAGTTATACATGCATAATGGCAGTGATTCATGCTAATTCATGTAAACAAAAAGAATTATAAAATGCATCACTGACATTTAAGCACACATATATTAAGCTCATTTTTACACTTTATAAACAACATAAAAACATAAATAATAGAACACTTATCTTTAATAACAAATTACACCAAGTGGCTAAACAAAGTTACCAACTTAACGAGAATTGTGACTTCAAAACAAGAAATCTAGCCCTTAAAACCCATATTTTTGCATAAAAAGCATGAAAATCAACCCCCAAATCAAAAAGCGGTGCTACCAGTAGCACCATTTTAGTATCCTGGGTTACAATTACAACTATTTTCAAGCATGGCCTTAAGAACTCGTATAGACGATTAGGAAAACCTTAAAATCAACAACTAAAACAAAAAGTGATACTAAATTTTTTTTATCCTGGGTTACAATTACAACTATTTTCAAGCATGGCCTTAAGAACTCGTATAGACGATTAGGAAAACCTTAAAATCAACACCTAAAACAAAAAGTGATACTACTTAAATTTTTTTTTTTTCTAAACATTAAAATTATAGATATTTACGACCTAATTGAAATTTTGACCTTGACAACAAATCCATGTGCGAATAAACAACTCAAAATTAGACTCGAAATGGTCAATTGAAAGTTTATTTACAATTTTTTTTTTAAATTTACATTAAAAAACAAATAAATAGAAAGGACAAAATCTTCGTAAATATTTTTTTTTTAAATGAAGAAAGTAACACATTTAAAAAAAATATATTCAAAATTCAATTTAAAAAAATATATATTAAACAAAAAATGGTGAAAAAGAAACATAACTAAAAATAAATGAAAAAATTAAAATTTNGGCACTTGAGAGTTTCTTAAGCTCCTCCTCAATGAGACAACTTCTTGTTCAAGTTTCCCACAATCTTCTTCTTTCTTCTGCATTTGGACATTCCTTACTTCTCCTATTCTTCTTTCTTCTTCGAGTAGAGTTTTCAAGGAAATTGTTTCTTCTCTTAGTTTCTCAAAGTATTCTAATTGTTTCTTCAAGATTACAACTATCTTTTCACAACTACCCAATTCACTTCTTAGTTTTCTTTACGTGTCTTTGGGCTTGCTATTTTCAATCTCAACATGCTTCAATTTTTTAAGATTCTCATCTTCTTGTTGAATAATGTTTTCTTCGTGATTTTGTTCTTCTTCATTGGAATTTTCTTCTTCAGTGTCATTTCTTTCAATCCTTGGATGAGGACATTCAAATTCAACATGACCTACGCCTTCACAATTAAAGAAAAATAACTGACCTCTATCTTCTTCTTTGAAATCTGAGATGTTGTAATTTCCTTCAACTTCTTCTTCTTCTTCTTCTTCTTCTTTTGTGTCTTCCCTTACATAAAGGTCTTGTAGCTTGTCCCAAAGATATTTTGATGATGCACATGATCCCACCTTGGATTTCACTGAATCTGTCAATCCATCCATGATGGTATCTATTGCCAATTTGTTGTTCCTTTTTGCTTCCTTCTGCAAGATACCAGATATAATAAATATGCAGAACAGAAATAAAATTCTAGAAATGGTAGAATAACAGTAATATATCCAACATAATCTCCACAATAACACATAAATGATATAAGAACAACAACATAAATAACACTTTGATTCAGAAAACAATGTTCATAGGCCTCTTCGAGGGGGCAACCTCCAATCGAGTAGTTCTCTGTTACAATAATCTCCCAGCTAGGGTTTTCATACCCTCGACCCTTATTTATACTAAATATGTCTATCAAGAGAAGCATCTAGAGGAAGATCCTTCTAGAAGTGGAAGCTTCTATTAGGTCTTCTTACATCCGCCTTATTCTATTTTATTGAAAGGAATTATTAATATTGACCTTTATTACATTTGAATATATTGATCTACCTATGTGAGGGTTAGGACCCTAACATGTCCACCCCCTTAAAATCAACCTTGTCCTCAAGGCTTGAGATGTGTAAACTGCTGCAGAATGGTAGCTGGTTCCCAAGTGGCATCTGCTGGAGTCATATCTTTCCACTGGACTAGTACTTCCTTGATGGTTCTCTGACACAGGCGATGCTCACGCTGGTCCAAAACTACTTCTGGATGTAGCCAAATGGATCCTTCTTCAACTAACTCATGAAGGTTGGTTTGAATTTGGAACCTAGTTCCAATCACCTTCTTTAAGCATGAAACATAAAAAACTGGATGTAGCTTCAACTGACTGGGCAAAGCTAACTGATATGCGACTTGTCCCACATGCTTGAGAACTGTATAAGGACCATAAAATTTGGGTGCTAGATTTTGAAAATGCTCAGCCTTGAGGGAAGTTTGCTTGTATGGTTGCAGTTGCAGAAACACCTGATCCCCTTCTGCAAATTGACATTCAGAGCGACCTTGATCTGCTTGTTGCTTCATGCAATTCTATTCCATGACCAAGTTCTCTTTAAGGGTACGAAGAATATCCTCTCTAAATATAAGTGTTTGGTCAACCGCCTAGACCTTCGAGGTACCTTGTAAGTATGAGAGAACTGAAGGTGGCTTCTCTCCATATACCGTTCAAAAGGAGTCATACGAGTAGCTGTATGGTAGGAAGTGTTGTACCACCATTCGGCTAGGGGTATCCATTGAGCCCACTGATGTTGTTTTTCAAAGGCAAAACACCTCATATATGTTTCCAAACACTTGTTGACAACTTCTGTTTGACCATCAGTATGGGGATGATAAGCTGTGGTGAGATGCAATTGGGTGCCCTATAGCTTAAACAGTTCTTGCCAAAAATTGCTTGTGAAAGTTGGGTCACGATTAGAAACAATAGAGTGCGGCATGCCATGAAGCTTGAAGACC
>SNQJ01S0044399.1:12813-26929 GCA_010110895.2 Picea sitchensis | reverse complement strand
TTAATGCCTTAAAATCCATGAGAATGGGACCCAAAGTTCTTATCCAGTCTACACCCAACACAATGTCACAACCACCCATGTCGATAGCAAACATATGGGATTTTAGGTGGTAGTCACAGATTTGAAGACACACATTTTCTCAACACCCTCCACATTTCATGGAACCACCATTGGCAATCACGATTTGGAAATTGTTGACATCATGGATGTAGTAATGAGTTTCTTGGGCAATGTGGCGATGAATAAAATTATGGGTTCTTCCACTATCAACCAGAATGATGACCTTCCGATGCTTGATGTAACTGATTAACTTGAGGGTTTGGGGAGCGGAGAAGCCAGTGAGAGCATTGAGGGAAATGACGGGTTCTACTTCAGGAGGGTCTGAGGGAGGGGTTATGTTAGTGATTTTAGGTGACTCAGACACAAGGGGAGTTTCAACATCCTCTTCCAAAATATCCTCAGAGATGGCCATAAAAAGCTTTTGTGTCTTACACTTGTGGCCCGGGAAATATTTGTCATCACAATTATAACAAAGGCCTTTGAGTTGGCGTTCAGCCATTTCATCCCTGGTCAATTTTTGGATATTTAATGGGGCAGAGGGAGTAGTGGGAGTGAAGGGTTTAGGGTGAGGGATAAATGAGGTTTTTCGGTTTTGAGAGGATACAACCTGTTGTGCTTCTTTATCTCTTTTAGTAGCCTTCACCCAACTCAAGGGTCAAGCCATGACGACATGGGCCTGAATCTCCTCCTTGAGGCCACTAATAAAACACTCTCGAAAGAAAGCATCAGTCATGCCCTCTATTCAAAAATCCAGGCACTCAAAGGCAACTATGAAGTCTTCGACTATTCTAGATTGTTTCAAATTTTTCAAATGGCCCAAATGGTTGGTGTCCATGTCAAAGTGTTCATAAATCTCAGTCACAAATTGGGTCCAAGCAATATACCCTTGACGGGAAATTTTTCTCCATTGCCACCATTGCTAATGTTCTTGATCTAGATGGAGAACACGATACTGGAGTTTGGCCAAGTCATCTATGATGTCATATAAAGATAAATAATGTTCCATTTGGGTTACCCAACCAGTGGGGTTCGAGCCATCAAATTTGGTCACATCCACCCGTGGAAGGCATAGGTGACGTTGAAAGTGATGGGGCTGAAAGGTATGGGAATGGGAGGAATGTTCTCCTTCGGTATTTGGAGGTGCTTCAGAGAAAGGGTCATCTGTAGGGATCTTCAGTTTGGTGCAGAGTGATGCAAAGATAGATTCAAGATAGGTTGTCAGTTCTTGTTTGACTTCCTCCAATAGAGGACTACATGGTTGTATTTATGGTTGTATTGATGGATGAATTGATGGAGGCAACAATAGCACTAAGTTGTTTCACTTCTTTTTGGGTCTCAAGGAAACCATATTGCAAGGTGTTGAAGTGAGTTTCCAGATCTTGGCTACGGGTAGGGGCCATGAGGATGGGTGAACTGAAAAGGGGTGGGTGGGGTCAATTTTTTTTCCAAAAAATGATATGGATGAATGTGATAAGGGCGAAGAGATGAATCCAATGGAATAGGTCTCAAATAATGGTGAAAAAATTTCCAGACTTACAATCCGGTCTAAAGAATACTACGGTGATGAAATCCCCAAATGCTTAACCAAAAAGAAATGTGTATTTACTTGGCAACCTAAACACAATTGCGCGGTAATAGACCTAGTCAGTTTTAATTTGTTTATGTTTCTGTCCCCCAAGGGTTAGGTATTCAAGGGTTCTATAGACAAGGGTTTGCCCTATGCTATAGCTCTCTAATATACGTGCGAGGTCCAACAGTAGTACTTGACTCAATATCTCAGGGCACAAACTAAGGAGGATAGACCGTACCCTTAGTTGTACTACCCGACTACCCAGGTACTAGAGAGTATCTTCTCGAGTGTTGTTATCAGTGACACTATAGCAGTCCAATGACCGATAGGTTTATCTAAAGAGGGCTTCAGGAAATCTAGGTCGATTCGTACACAAGTGTTGTCTGATGCACTACCACTCAAAGGGGTACCAACAAGGGTTACAAGGGTGGCCAACAGATGTGCGCTTAAGAACCACTTGTATTTCGTGTGTGTATGAATCCCTCAACCACGGGTTTATGCACGTAACGATAGATCTCTGTGGCTTAAAGACGTCGGAATACGTCTCTACCCTGGAAAAAAAATTCCCACAATTTCTGCCAAGGAAAGTGCTCTGATACCATTTGCAAGATACCAGATATAATAAATATGCAGAACAGAAATAAAATGCTAGAAATGGCAGAATAACAGTAATATAACCAACATAATCTCCACAATAACACATAAATGATATAAGAACAACAACATAAATAGCACTTTGATTCAGATAGCAATGTTCACGGGCCTCTTCGAGGGGGAAACCTCCAGTCAAGCAGCGCTCTGTTACAATAATATCCAAGCTAGGGTTTTCATACCCTCGACCCTTATTTATACTAAATATGTCTATGAAGAGAAACATCTAGAGGAAGATCCTTCTAGAAGTGGAAGCTTCTATTAGGTCTTCTTACATCCGCCTTATTCTGTTTTATTGAAATGCCTTATTAATATTAACCTTTATTACATCCGAATATATTGATCTACCTATGTGCGGGTTAGGACCCTAACAGTCGAGGCCACAGTTTCAATTAAGTGATAATTTTAACTCCAAAAAAAAAGGGTGTTACTGGTAGCACCACATTTCGATTCAAGGGCCAATTTTAAGGTCTTTGTCCACACTGACATAAGTTATCAATGCAACTGGTCTGAATGGGTGCAAATTTTAACCACTGCAAAAAAAAAGGGTGCTACCGGTAGAGTTCTTTTTTTTCAAAGGTCCCATTTTTTGAAATGGGGGTAAAAAATGCAACCTCTGAAAAATGAGAACTATGGAGAGTTCTCATTAAGATGGTAACTATGTTTCTACTAACGTGGAACATTCCTCACAACCATAGGCATTGTTGCATTAGTTCTTTCTGCAACATGCCACCCCCATGCTAGGGATATGAATCCACAAGGACAAACCAAAACTCTCTCAACCCAGTTCCCCTAATTTTCCAACTTATTCACTCATACAACCATCCCAATCACTAGCTCTCTTTCCCTCTTTAGTCTGCACAACCCAAAGGGTGGATCCCCTTCTCTTCAATGCAACCCCTTATGTGACCATACCATTTACTTGGATTTAACATAGATTGGCCGAGAAAATATAAATGTTGGTATTTACAAGGGTTCACAATATCAATTCCACAATAGGAGTATAATCCATTTGCCCTACCGAATCTTGGCTTCCTTTCTCGTACAATTTGTACCAAGATAAAATTACGGTAGAATCATGGGCATATTATTGGCTAGAATGATGGATAAAATGATCGTCAACTCCCAAAAATAAGGAATACGTATGCATGTTTCTAACTTTCCACTCGACACTCAAAGAAGTCATCCCCAACTACTTTTTCATGCATTTCAAGGTTGATATTCCTTTTACAAAGATAAGGTAATAAATTTGGGCTATAATAAAATATTACAATATTTTTGTATTTGTCCCCTTTGGGCCCCCCTTCTCCCCCTCGCGTTCCTTGTTATAGCCTTAATTTCCACCCTATAGGCCAGAGAGGAAGCCATCATAGGATAGAATCCATAATACATATTTTTCCTAAGGTTTGACCCCTTTTGGAGCATTTTTAGAAGCCCTCACATGACACCTAGTGGAAAACAAGTGAGGCCCTCGACGGACACTAGTGTCTCAACAATAAAGGCATTTTTTCATTTAAATTTCTGTGGTGAAAATTAAGTTCAGAATTAGTCGGAAAATCCACAGTGTTGATGACATCTTGTCGTCGACGTTTCGGATCCATCATCAACACTGTGGATTTTCCGACTAATTCTGAATAAAGGCATTGTCAGAGATTCGAATGATGTGAGTTCCTAGGCCTTTGACATGAATATACAACTCATATCTCACCTATCACCTCGTAACTCCTCAATTCTAGAAGCCCTAATGCATCTTTTTCCTAAGCTTTGACCCTTTTTGGAGCATTTTTGGATGACCTCACATGATGCATACTAGACAACAAGAGAGGCAATCTCTGGACACTAGTGGCTCAACATGTGAGGCATTGTTAGAATTCTAGAATCGAGGAGTGACAAGGTAATAGGTGAGAGATGAGTTGGATCTTCATGTACAAGGCCTAGGAACTCACATCATTCGAGTCTCTCTCCTATCACATCGTAACTCCTCAATTCTATAATTTTGAAATTTCCTCACTTGTTGAGCCACTAGTGTCCAATGAGAACCTTGCTTGTTTTCAACTAGGTGTCATGCGAGAGTCTCCAAAAATTATCCAAAAGGGGTCAAACCTTAGGAAAAAGATGTATTACGAATTCTATCCTTTGATGGATTTGTCTCTGGCCTATAGGGTGGAAATTAAGGTTATAACATTCCTCTCTCGTGGAGTTATATCCCCCCCCATCATTTTAGTCTTCCTCATCTCGCATCCAACAGTGTATTTTTTTATAAATAACTTTAATGTACATCATTTACATTCTTTGACCCTCGGCCATATTGTTTGACTCATAGCCTATTTCAAATATTTACATTACATTACATTCTAGGGATCAAATTTGGGGTGTTACATTCCCCTCCCCCTTATTTTTTCATTGTCCTCAACACATATCACCCTATAAGTGTTCATATATATACAATTTTTACATCAAAAATTTAAAATAGATGTGGGAATGCTTCTGACATTGCATCCTCTATCTCCCATGTTGCATCCTCAAGGTTGTAGTAGTTCCAGTAGACCTTTACTTGCTCGATGGATTTGTTCCAAAGGACCCTGACTTTCTTGTCTAGGATTCACATTGCCTCTATCTGAAATTCCCCTTCTAGCTCCACCTAGATCATAGTCCAATCAATGACATGGTTAGAATCATGTACATACTTTTTCAATAAGGATACATGAAATACCTTGTGCACATACATGGATGCAGGAAATACAAGCATATATGCAATTGGCCTTATCATGTTCAATATCTCAAATGGCCCACAATAACTGGATTCCAACTTGGGATAGCTTCTCAACTTTAGTGAACTTCTCTTTGGTTTTACTTTCATAAAAACATGTTCTCCCACTTTAAATTCTCTAGCTACTTTACCCTTGTCTACATAGATTTTGCTCCTATCTTGGGATGCTTTCAAGTTATGTTTGATTTTAATAATTTTCTCTTCCATCTCCATGAGTATCCCAAGCACAAGCATTAATCTATCTATTGGATTGTCCTAGCTATAATACTAGAGTATTACACTTTTGTTTATGTCTAGATCTATTAAGGCCCAAACAACAATCTCATGAGGATATGAATCCCCCTACGTTTTTATAGAGGTGGCACTCCTTTTTTGATAAAATATATATCTTGAATGTCTTGGATTGGGGAGAATGCTAGACAATAAACCCTAGATCTTTATTTCTTTGATTTTTAGATGAAATGGTTGTTGATAACCTAGTCTAATCTTTATGTGCAACACTTTTTTTCTTTGCAATAAAATACCGAAGAAAATCTTCAATATTAGATGAAATGTATACTCAACATCATATATGAAACCCTCTAAATCACATAAAAGTAGATGATACATCCATATCTTCTCACAAGAAAAAGGACGAAGTGTTTTTGATAATTTCAAAGAACTTTAAAATATTGTTGCATTTAATACTAAAAATATTTTGATAGGAAAACTACAAAAATATCACACTCGGAAATCCCAAGATCTGAGAAATCATTAAATCAATGCCTCGAAATAGTTCTCTGTGGAGTTTTATTCATAAAAGATATCAATAATACAAAACATCTCATCAAACCAATTGACTAAGTATTCGAAAATGAAGCTTGTCAAAAACAAGGATTAAACTCCCATGAATACAATAGACAATTTTGGATTACGTATGATAGTCAAATATATGGTTGTAAATACTCCATGATCATATAAGAAAAGTGTTGGAAGATTACAAGAGAAACACTCAATAACTCAACCTTATGTTCAGTTCAGAAATATGAACAAAGATCCTTGAGAAAGTGGTGTAGAAGAAGAAAAATAATAGAGAATATGGATATCTTTGTTTGTTAATCCAAATATTGGATGCTCATTGATGGCTAGACCCTTTTGTTCTTATCTTCTTCTCTAATAATGTGACCTTCTCTAACCCTTTGGTGAATCCTTTTCTTGTTTTTTAAAACCGTCTCTTCTAACTTCTTGAGTAGTTAGGGATTTCTCTTTCTTGGAATAACAACTTTAATTAATGCCTCAATAATGTGTCATTAATTAATTTATATTATTTACATTCACATCTTGAAGTGGGCCCCTTTTTGTTTTTAATAAAAAAAATTTAATTAACTTTTATTTTGAAAATTTTAACTATTGCCCCCTTTTTTTAAAGTGGACAGTGTTTTGATTTTTTGAGTGTGATATTCAATTTATCAAGCATGGATATCAATTTATATGTAAACTAAATCCTCTCATATTTCCAATGAGTCCTCCTGGGCACAATTTGGAGTCTTGTATCTCAAGATATGAGTTCGTGAAGTTGAGGTACCAAGTAGATTTATCAACACACCATAAAAATATTGTTGATTGTTATTTCAATTTTTTGAGAAAAATATGGCCAATTTCATCCCTTGAAACATATTCCACCATATTCCTTGTCAAATTACATTTCCAATGAGGTATAATTTGTCTAAATATGAATCTCATATCTCAATATATAACCTCCGAAAGACTGTTTCTCAGCAGTCGTCCATTAATTTTCATGGGTCAATCATGGCCCTTGATCTTAATTTGTCCTTCTCCTTTAATATTTTGATTTTTTTTGGAAAATATATATCCCACATGCATGGGGATATTGGAGAGTTCGATGTCTATATTGAAAAGTGTAACATGCACTTAATGTGAGATAGAAGGAGACTATGGAGACTTGGAGGCTTGAACCTTAGAAAATTCATGAATTAATTAAATATTTTGATAGCCTAATCAACATCCACCTAGTGCCTAGTCAACAGTGAGTCATCGTCTACCTGTCATCCATAAATAGGTTTGTATCACATCGATGTGTCATCTACAGGTTGGTCAATGTCATAACCATGTGTCTTGGTATTATTCGTTGTCATGTTCACCACATGTCATCTTATGATTGGTCACCACATATCTTGGAAATAAACTAAGTATGGGAGAGTGGGGAGAGATGAGAGGAGGAGTAGTATGGCGAGTTAGTGGGAGGAGAGAGAAGTGGATTTTTGGGTTTTCGAAGGTCAGGGCATGGATCGAGGGTGAGGGGTGAACCCTCAGAGGTGATGAAATAAAATAAAATGGCTAAGTGTAGTGGATCTGTCAGATGCATGAGAGGTGGAGTGGAGTGAAGAGAGATCATCATGGACCTATGGTGGAGACTAAAAAATGAATAAGTATAATGGAGTATAGAGTGTAGTAATGGAAGACGGGAACAATAAATAAGACTAAGTATAGGATCATAATGAAGTTTGTGGAATGCGAGGGTTAAATTTGGAGGTTGCGAAAATATAACAAGGAGAGAGAAAGGGTTATGAACCTGTGATAAATTCAAGAAATTTCTAAGTGTGAAAAAAAGGATTAGGTAGTAAAGTGAAGAGAAGAATGGTGAAGTATGAAGTTAAAGGAAAATGAGATGAAGAATGAGGAAAATGTATGAAGGAAATGAGACAAATGGGTAAGGGAAAGTAAGAAAAATGGTTAAGTGTGGTAGAGCATAAGAGAGGCTAAGTGTTAGGTAGATAGAGAGGTAGTGGAGGCCATTCAATGTAAGGTGGACTAGGTCCACTATATTATTAAATAAATCCCACTATGGTAGTTAGATATAATAAATGGGTAGTTAGATATAATAAATGTAAGAGGACTTCTTAGAAGGTTCTACTTCTAGAAGATTCCTCCTCTAGAATGTTCTTAGGTGATGGTAGCACTATATAAAGGGTTTCAAACAATGTAATAGGATATGGAGAGAAGTATTTTATTGTGAGCGATATCTCAATATGAGTATGTCCCATCGAAGAGGCAAGTGAACATAAGACGATCCCTTCCATAATAGGATCTATTGTATGATGTTGCCCTACCTCAAGGGTTTTCTTATAATAAAAGTGTGGTTCTTATATATTTTTCTGTGAATCTTTGTGGTGTTTTTGTATGAAAGTATTTGGTTCTTAACAATTGGTATCATAGCACTTTCCTTGGCACGAAGTGTGGGAAATTGTTTTTTTATTTTCACAGATATTTTCGGAGAAGAAAAAAAGAGGATCGTGACATTGTGGATGATTTATGTAGGTTTTGGTGAAAAATTTGCAGAAAATGATTGTATATATGATTTCCCTTAGAATAACACCCAATTTAAAAAAATAATCTTCTAAAACAGAGTCCGGGAAGTAAAGTCATTTGCATTTAAAAATTTGCAATTTTCAAGGTCTTTTACGCAGACGATGACACAATTGTTTGATTTATGAAGCACCTGGAGGCCAAATTTACTAAAAACAATTACAGATCTAAGTTCCTCTTTCAAAAATAGTTGATTTCAAAAAACTAATTCACCCAAATCGGAGCTTTGGAAGTGAAGATATCGTTGATTTAAAATCAATCATTTTTGGGATTTTTTTGTGACGACAGTAAGATTGCAAAGTTCATAACCTTGGACAAGGTGTTCAGATTGCTACCAGATAAATTTCATTGGATATATTATTTTTATATTTTTCTTTTTGTATATTATATGTGGTGTTTACAATGGATATGCACTCTCAACTCGAGGAAATTCTACACATGATTGAAGCATTCAAATCCCAAATGCATGACACATTGCATAACTTTCAAGATGGTTTCATGGATAGTTTTCGTAGTATTCATGAATCCTTGGCGAGCATGCAGGAGAAATGTACTTTGGTGAACATCATGGATGAATATCATCAAGAACTGTATGCTTGGTATTGTTATGAGAAAAATCTCTCTATGGCTAGGGTAAACCACAATAGACGAAAATGATTGCATAAATCAACTCTATTATCAAGTATGCTATATAAACAAACGTGCTAGTAAGACAAGATAAAATCCTACCTCATCCAGACGTTCAATGAGGCCCGCCATTTAGATCTTGACCCAAAAAAATATACCTACAACTAGTTTTCAAAAACCAAACAAAGCAAGCATATGGTGATAATATATGATGTTAGCACATTCAATAACATAATCCATTAATATACATAACAAATATGTCCATGGAATAATAATTCAAATATTTGCAAGATATCAATTCATGGATGGGAAAAGAGTATTTCTATTAATATATGATCAGTAGAAGTAAAAAAGTTACAAACTTCCATGTCGGTACGGTTCAGAACTGAGAAACTAAGTTCCTTCCAGCTGGGCCTCCACCATTTCAATCCTCCACCAAAGGCAAGCTCATAGAAGAGATAGAATGAAGTTCTCAATCAATAAGGGAAGATATTGGGGGCTGAACATTGTGTTCAAACTTAAAGGACAAAGGGATACGGACTCAATATGAAGTAAATAATTTCTCCATAGAAACTTTGCTCTCGAAGTTGAATTTTTTCTCCTCTTTTCCATAGCTTGGAATTGGCCCATTTATAGCCTTCAAATGGAACTGAAGGGCCGAGTTGGAACGTTTTCAGTATATGGAAGGCCAAGGATCATAGATCTCCTGTCATGACATGGAAACCCGACACCATTTTTCATTTTTGGGCGCAAAACCTGATGTATGTGGGTTGTAGTGGTGCAACCTGCATATACACATGTTGTATAGTAGGCAAGGTGCGTACATGTGGAAAAAATGTATTTTTTAGATCTAGAATTGGAAAAAAGGGATGAAAAGTCTACATAGGGAAATGGAAAAAGGCCCTCTGTGTAATATTTCATAGGGTGAGGAAAATATTGCTATAATAGATGCCCCCTAATGTGTGAGGTCAGAGGAGTATCTGCGATGGCCGAAATACGTTATAAAAAAACTAGAAGTGGAATGATGGGGAACCAAATGGAAGAACTAGTTTCTCACTTCATTCTGCACTGACTTTACATACATGGATGCCAATTTGAATTACACTGCAGATCCATGTGAAAATATACCAAACAACTATCCATGGCCATGAATAGGAAAATACAAATGCGGTTACATGCCAAAGTTTATCATAGTCACGAACAAGGCCTAGTAGTACCAGTCTCAAAATTAATCTGAAGATATCTGTATACAATGGAGTACAATCCCATATCCCATGATCATTGAAGTCATATAGGTACTGGTCCAATGAAAATGAAGCAACAAATCAGGAAAGTTGCAGCCACATACTAATATCTTCAAGTCTTCTACACAATCTGCCAAAGGTGAAAATCTACATCATGTGAATAAAAGAGTTGAGGTCGAACACAATGAGACCTCATTTGATTACCGGTTGTTGAGGTATATCGTTAACAAATGCGAGACAACCTACCGATAATAAAAGTAGGTATCAAGGCATCAAGTACATTCTTACAAGTGTGAATAAAGGAGTCAGGGTCAAACACTTGAAGAATCCATCGATCAGGAGACATTGATGTATTCCCAACTGTCGATGGCGAGAGAACCTGCCACTAATGACTACAAGCCTCAAGGTACTCATAAGACTCTAGATCTCATTTCCAGAATATATGAGTTGAAGTCGATGGAAGGATACCAGCTGAAAGGAGAGCATTAAGGCATCTCCCATCATTCAGTACGAGGTACAAAGCATGAGTTTCATAATTTGGAGGAAATCGAATGAAGAACATGTTCATGAACCAACGACCTTGTGCGTCTTTCACGTGTGCCAAGTGAAAGCGGTACACGAAAAAGACCCTATGAATAATAGCCAATGAGGAAAATTGCTAACAAAGGCGAGGAAACCACCAATAAGGATAATGGAATCCAAGACACTACACGAATCCCAATGTGTGAATAGATGTCTTGCCATCGAACATAAGGGAAACCACCCAATCAACAACCAATGATGAAATGTCGACTGGTGGGTTCAAGGTTACCTACCAATTTTGAAAGTAGGACCAGGGTGCGTGATAAGACTACAGTATCATGTGATTCTGAGACAAAATGAGGGTATGGTTGACATGAAAATTCAAGAGTTATGAGGAATGGTCGACACAGGTTGATAGACTTCCTTTGAGAAAGAACATGAGATATATGAAAGACTCTGGCATCATAGAATCAATGATGAAACCGTAAGATGAAGGAGGCATCAATGAAATTCTCCATAGGGGATAGAAGAGTAACCAGTTGGTAGAGAAACTCTCCGTAACGAGCTCAGGTTCCTAAGGCCATGCTAAACCCAAAATTATGATGACAAATGGACTCAATAACTTTGTGCTCTGTTCAAAGGCGACACGACTACTTCCAATATAAGATAATACTCCCTTCCCGCCTGTATTTTTTTGTTTTTTCATAGACAAATGAATGCTATGATACATAGGAGGAAACGAGTGTCACAAGTAAGAAAAACTAGTTCCATCAGTGGAACATACCTATGATCAATGCAAGGAGATGCATGTGGGAGATGGACACTCGGGAGAATGTTCCCTCCTGGGTATAGTGTAATGTCCCACGGCCTTAATCCCACTGGCCGAGCAAACGCCACTGTGCAGAACAACATCATTCTCATACTTAATTAATAACATGCATTTAAATCAAATTAAACACATTTAACTCAAAGTAAGCATAAGATTACTGCTAACATAAATAATCCCTGGCATTAACAATAATTCATAAGCACAACAAAATTCATGATACATATAAGCATCACAGGCATGCAAAACATAATATTAAGCATAAGTTGATACTTATCTTTGAAACCGTGGTAATTCCACCAACTACGTGCAAGCCTTCCATGAACCTCCCAGCCTTAGACCACGCTGCTCATCACTCTCAGTAGTAGGTCACCCCCGAGCTGGGACTAAGCTCCACCCAAGGCAAGGAATCCTAGGCTAAGCTGAATTTACAGGGAAAACTACACAGAATAGCCAGAAGGATTCTTCCCAGGATGCCTTCTTACGCCCACTACTCATGGACTCTCATTCCCCACATGCCTGTTCCGCCCGAGAGTATACACCTTCACAAAAAAATTCCATCAGTGCTACACCTCCCTCTTTGGGTCTCAGCAATAGGCCGAATCAAGAAGTCTCAGAGCTCCGTAGCTGGTGCTGGACTCTCTCTGGGAGAAACCTCTTCCCAACAAACTCTCTCACCTGGAGAGAGCTGCTCATAGGCCTGGCAACCTGCCTCTTCAACAACGATCACCTCCCTCACCTGGAGAGAGGTTACACAGAGGTCATACAACCTGTTTCCTTAATCTCAGTTCCCAACATAGTTGGGCAACCACAAGGCTCAAGATGAACTTACACTGGCCAGCAAGCCACATGCAGTCCAGTACTGTGTGGCCACAACAATCAACTGGGAAAATGGGTATGGACACCCGAAACGACAACAATCAGCGCTAAGGCATAGAATGGCTCTGCGATTATATGATGCATTGCACTTTCCATCAAGCAACACAGGATGCATGTCTCAGCAATTTCAGGACACTTTGGTTTTCCCCCAACTAGTAATCTAGGACAGACTCACGGTTTTGAAAAAGGGTGTATCGGCTTCCCCAATAAATCAACATAGGCTTCGGGTTTTAGAGTTGCGTGAGGCTATGAAGAGGTCAAACGAGATTCACAACTCAGACAATCGACAGTGGAATGGAGGAGGAACCTGCACAACAGTCGACGGGAATGGCCGAGGAACCCCCAACATGGCTCATTTCAGCAGTTTTAACTGCATGCGCTTGGGTTGACACTTGTCACCCATGAAGCTTCATGCACTCCATAGCATGCGTTCCCTTTTGCACATGTTCCCCTTCCAGGAACTTAGGATAAAAACAATACATTTCACATGCCTTTTTGTAATAATATTAAAATATTATTCCCAAAGACTTAAGCGCCTAGGCTCAACACTTAGCCTCTCTTCCCAACCTTCTATCCCCCAATCCCTTACCCACTATGTGGAATATTAGTCCCCCATCACTCAGTCATCGTGGTCGGTCAACACGCAGTAGTTTTTATATTATTTTATTAATGTTATGCATGATTACATATACAAAAGCAGGCTCCTGGCCTTAACACTTAGGCTCTCTGGCCTAATAACACATAAGTTCACCAGCTTATATAAACTTGGCTCACCAGCCTATAAAACATATTTACAATTCATGATGCAAGCTTATACTTCATAGACATGATTTACAATAGGGCTCTTCCTTGGGGACATTACAATCCCCTCCCCTTATTTTTGCACTGTCCTTAGCGCAACTTTACACTGCATCTGCAAGCTTTTCAAATTTTTTTAAAAAGATGCGGGTACTCTACACGCATAACATCTTCATGCTCCCATGTCACGTATTTAGGACCGTACCAGGTCCATTGGAACTTTACAAGCCCTATAAATCGATTTCAGAGCTGTTTGTTTTTCCTGTCCAATATGCGCACAGGATGCACTTGCAGGACACCTTCTTGTTCCACCTGAATCACATTCCAATCGATAACATGATTAGCATCCGGTATATATTTCTTAAGCAATGAAACATGAAACACATTATGTACAGTCATAGATGCAGGTAATGCAAACATATATGCAATTGGCCCAATCCTTTCTAGGATTTCAAATGGCCCACAAAATCTGGCTGTCAACTTGGCACAACTTCCCAGCTTCAGGGAACTCCTGTTAGCTTTCACTTTCAAGAAAACATGATCACCCACTTTGAAATCTCTATGGGTTCTAATTTTATCAGCATAACTTTTTTTCCTGTCATGGGCGGCTTTCAAGTTCTGCTTAATTTTTATCATTTGGTCCTCCATCTCCTTGAGCAACTCTGGCCCAACTACTACTCTATCAGCTGGACTATCCCAACTCACTGGAGTATTGCACTTTCTTCCATAAAGTGCTTCAAATGGGCTCATCTTCAACGATGCATGATACCCATTGTTGTAGGCGAATTCTACCAAGTGCAGGT
>SNQJ01S0044399.1:0-12803 GCA_010110895.2 Picea sitchensis | reverse complement strand
CTTCTATTACTCTATTCACAATATCTGTCTATCCATCAGACTCAAGATGATAAGCTGTAATAAAGTTCAGATTCATTCCCAATCCTTTGAACAATCCTTTCCAGAAATTCGAAGTGAATTTTGGGTCTCTGTCGGACACAATCATTTTAGGAATTCTGTGCAATCATGTCACTTCTTTTATGAAAATATAGCAACATCTGCTGCCTTGTGAGTAGTTTTCAGTGGAATAAAATGGGAAACTTTTGTAATCTTGTCCACAACCACCATGATCGAATCATGCAACATGGTTGTTCTAGGCAATCCTGTAATAAAATCCATCGTTACTACTTCCCACTTCCACTCAGGAATGGGTACAGGTTGCAACAACCCTATTGGGTGCCTATGCTCAGCTTTAACTTTCTGGCACTCCATACATCTGACGATGTATTCAACGATCTCTCTCTTCATACCTGGCCAAAAGTAATGGCTCCTGACTACTGCCATAGCCTTCTGATATCCAGGGTGTCCAACATAAGTCACGTTATGCATTTCTCTTAGAATCACAAGTTTAAAACCTTGGACATTGGGCATATACACTCTATTTTTGTACAGAAGTATTCCATCAGCTTCCAAGGTGTAATCTTCCTCTTTCTGTGGTCTCTCACTCTGTTGTAGCTTTGCTACCAAGTCTCTGTACTACAAATCTGCATTTGCAGCTTCCAAAATTCTATCCTTAATATTAGTCATGTACATGCTAATGGCTAAAGCATGTAAGTTGTGCACCTTTCTGTTGAGTGCATCGGCCACCTTGTTTTCCTTCCCTTTGATATGATTGATATCAAAGTCGTATTCACACATAAATTCCAGCCACCTGCTCTGTCTAGCATTTAAGGTTGGTTGATCAAACAAATATTTTAGACCGTTATGGTCTGTTCTGAGTTCAAACCTCCTTCCCATGAGGTAATGCCTCCATTTCCTCAGAGCATGAACGATTGTTGCCAACTCCAAATCGTAAGTGGCATAATTATTTTCATGCTCTTTCATCTTCCTGGACTCATAACAGATTACAAATCCTTTCTGACTGAGAACTCCTCCCAACCCTTCTTTACACGCATCTATGCATACCACGAAATCCACATTTGGATCTGCAATCCTCAAGATTGGAGTGCTGGTTAACAACTGCTTCAATCGCTGGAAACTTTTCTCACACTCTTCAGTCCACTGAGACTTTTTCTCCTTCCTTTGCAAGGAAGTGATAGAGTGAGCTATCTTTGAGAACCCTGCAATAAACCTTCTGTAATATCCCGCTAGACCCATAAAGGATCTAACTTCCACCACATTCCTTGGCACTAACCATTCTCTGATGCCCTCAACCTTCTCAGGATCCACGACGATCCCTTCTTCTGAAATAATGTTCCCCAAGTAATGGATCTGCCTTTGATAAAACGAGCATTTTCTCAACTTGTCATACAACTGGTGTTCTCTCAACACTTGTAGCACTGTTCTCAGGTGTTTTTCATGCTCTTCCTCTGACTTGGAATACACCAAAATGTCATCCAGGAATACTATGAAAAACTTGTCTAGATAGTCCCTGAATACACCATTCATCAAGCACATAAAAACAGCAGGTGCGTTTGACAGTTCAAATGGCACCACTGTGAACTCATAATGACCATACCTTGTTCTAAAGGCAGTCTTGTTGATGTCTTCATCCTTTATTCTTACTTGGTGATATCCCAATCTAAGATCTATCTTCAAAAAAAATTTCGCACCTTTCAACTGATCGAAAAGATCGTCGATCCTTGGCAGAGGATACTTGTTCTTGATAGTTACTTTGTTCAACTATCTGAAATCAATGCATAGCCTTAGTGCCCATTATTCTTCTTCACAAATAGGACTGGGGCACCCCAAGGTGACACGCTTGGGTGAATGTACCCCTTATTTAGAATCTCTTCAAGCTGCAATTGCAACTCTTTCAGCTCTGGCATACTCATTCTATAAGGATCTTTTGACACTGGAGCTGCTCCAGGCATCAAATTTATAGAGAAATCGATGTCTCTCTTCAGAGGTAGTCTGGGTACCTTCTGAAATACGTCTTAAAACTCTGTTAGTACCGCATGGTCTCCAATATTCTAGACTTCATATCTGGATGCTTCCTCCACACAGGATGCAAACAATTGACAACCTTTCCTGTAGCACTTTTTCAACTGCATTGCTGAGATTTCGCTAACAACCACAGCTCTGGGAATTCCTTGGACTGTTTTCCATTTCCCCTCCTCATCCAGGCATGTAAATTCCTTGTTATGATAGTCTAGGAGGGAATGGTGTTGGTCCAGCCAGTCCATCCCAATTAAACAGTCATAAGAACCTAAAGTAAGAATATTCAATTCATCCTTTGTGCTCAATCCCTTCATGTCCACAAGACATGACTTAACCAACTAAGTGACTTTCCTCTTGGTTCCTGTATCCAACTGCAGTAACCAAGACTTTTCATGTTTGCTTCTTGATAAATGCAAACTTTCCACCACTCTAGGATCTACATAACTATGGGTATCCCCTGAATCAATTAAAATAATAAATGGTTGGTTGTTAATCATCCTTCCACTTCAATCATGTGTGACTGAAATTCAGCTTGCTTGTTGTCCAGGGCCGCATAGATCCTTGGCATTCTACTAGCCATGTCCTCCATTGTTTCAGGTTGTTGAACATTATGGACAGTTCTTGCTTTGCCATTTTTATGGGGACAAACTCTATACTTGTGGTTCTCTATACAGCCCCAACACTGAATGGGCATCTATCTCGGATTTTATTCCCCCACTTCATCCATTTTTGGCTCTCTAAATGATGGATTTCCTTGAGGACTATTTATGAAAAAGGGAGGTTTGTTTCCCTTCTACCTCTGTTCTTTCTTAAACTTCTTCTAGTCATCCCAAGCCTTCCGAAAGGTAGGCTTTTCTCTTTACTGTTCATATAAGCATTTCGCTCTTCTTATTGTTTCTTCCATAGTCTTAGGATCATCATACTGAATCTTGTCACCAATGGGATGTGGCAGTGCACTCAGAGACCTCTGAATCTTGACAGCCTCATCTTTGATGAATGGAACATACTTCATTAATTCCAAAAACCTTCATTCATATTCATCAATGGTCATGCTGACCAGCTTGAGTTCAAAGAACTCCTTCATCTTTCTGTCATAGTATCTTTTAGTCAGATATATTTCCTCTCGAAATACCTCTTGAATTCTTGCCATGCAATGTCCCTTTCCCTGATGTGCTGCACCTGCACAAGTTGATCCAACCACATGGATGCCTTTCCCTTCAGTTGATACATGGCAATCATGCCCTCTACATGAGAGGAATAATTCTGCAGTTGAAAATGTTTCCTCATACCCAGCAACCAAGTTTCGACATCTTCCTCCTTCTTGTGTTCTCCATTGAACGTTGGAGGCTTGATCTTGTTCATTTCCCCTTTCAATTCATCCATCCCAGATCTCCTATTCTTTCTGGTAGGGGATGGGCTTGAACTATTGTGTGCTTCCTTATCGGAATGATTTGGGGAGCAATGATGATGTCTGCTACCACTCCTCGATCTACCTTTTCTCTCAGGGGTCCTACGACTCCCTATTTTTCTTGTGTCATTCTCCTTTTCCAATTTCCTTTCTATTCTTTCCAGGCTCTTCAACATCTTTAAGTTGAATTCACCCTACCGATCCCTGACCCTCATGAGCTTTCGACTATCAGCTCGATGAGCCTAGGCCTCTTTCTGCAATCTTTCAATGCTCTTCATCATATGCCCCTTTGTCGTGCCCATTGGAGTTCGATCCTTCGACTCCCAAGTTGACATTCCTTCCTTTTCTTTCGTTCTCTGAATTGGAGGTAATCTGCACCTCTTCCATTCTCTACTCTTAACGACAACCCTATTCGATTCTGGCACTTGCTAAGCTTCTGTAAACACACGTGTAGACAACAGGGATTTGTCAGGTCGTCATTCTTAGCAAATTCCACACATTCAAAACCATTCTGATTTTAAGAAAATGCTTTGACTTAAAAAAAATTCCAAGTTCTGCTCGGCTCTGTAATTTTCGGGTGATAGCTCCCTCTTTCTCCCTACCCTCGTAACCAAAGGTCATGACCAAGTGCTAGACTACCAGGTGCCACTCAAGATTTTGACCTTCAAAGATTTTGGGACTTCGGGACTTCGGGTTTCGGGGTTTCGGTCCATGAGGATCCAATAGTTAAAATCCTCTACAGTTCTTCCATCTTCAAAAATTTTGGGACTTCGGGACTTCGGGTTTTGGGGTTTCGGTCCATGAGGTTCTCACACTCGCTTCCCTCTCCAACTCTCGAATTCCAAAATTTTGATTTACTTTACCCTCCGGGCCCACAACACCGTTGTCACCAACCAAGGCAGTGACACATGGTGTCCTTAAGAAGATCCACATCACTTCCGACGACGTCATAGGATCCCACCACTTTCACTTTTCGTTTCGACCCACTAGCACATCGTACACACCCATGTGTCCAAGTCCATTCCAAGGGAAATCCAATGGTTAGACCTCTCTCATATCTATGATGCAGATCCTTTCGACGTTTCAGGATTTCGGGGTTTCGATAACCGGGAGTTCACGATGTAGCGAATCCATGTCTCTCGTCACTTCAATCCCCGAATTCCCAAAATGATCCAACGGTTCAAGTTCCTCTCCTACAATCTACGATGTAGATCATTTCAAGATTTTGGGGTTTCTGGTTTCGGAGGTGTTCACCTCTCCTCACTTCGCATCTCCCGAAATATTGATTTCTTCCTAGACAATTAACGGTCCAGATCTTTTCGGAGTTTCGTGAATCAGGATTTCGCGACTTGCGAAAATGAGGGGTCTTTCCCTTTGGGTTTCTCGGGTGCCGAAATGCCGATCGGCAGCCATGCATCCCTCCGATGGATGATCCTGATGAATTCATGATTTTACGTATTGTGATTTCCACACTCTTGTGCAACTCCAAAGGGTTTTAAGCCTTGTGCACATTCTCCAGATCTTACGGCCATGAGGGTTCTCCTTTCCTTCCAAACATATCCTATGGCTCCAACACTTCTAGTGTGGAGTTCTCTCTCTCCCTGTGGCCATATACCACACCGACTACAGTTTTATAATACCGCTACACCTCCTGATCTTTGTAACACGGTCAAGTAGGCCATTGACACTCAGAAACACTCTGAGGTTTGAAATTGGCCCTCCCGACACAATTTCTTCTCAAAACTTCAGTCCAAAGACAACTTATCTGGCCCATCCAGGCTCAATGTTGAAACTAGGCTCTGATACCAAACTGTAACATCCCCCGGCCTTAATGCCACTGGTCGAGCACACGCCACTGTGCGGAACAACATCATTTTCATATTTAATTAATAACATGCATTTAAATCAAATTAAACACATTTAACTCAGAGTAAGCACAAGATTACTGCTAACATAAATAATCCTTGGCATTAACAATAATTCATATGCACAATAGAATTCATAATACATATAAGCATCACAGGCATGCAAAACATAATATTAAGCATAAGTTGATACTTATCTTTGAAACCGTGGTAATTCCACCAACTATGTGTAGACCTTCCATGAACCTCCTAGCCTTAGACCACGCTGCTGATCACTCTTAGCAGTAGGTCACCCCCGAGCTGGGACTAAGCTCCACCCAAGGCAAGGAATCCTAGGCTAGGTTGAGGTTACAGGGAAAACTGCATAGAATAACCGAAAGGATTCTTCCCAGGATGCCTTCTTATGCCCACCACTCATGGACTCTCATTCCCCACATGCTTGTTCCACCCGAGAGTATACACCTTCACAAGAACAGTCCATCAATGCTACACCTCCCTCTCTAGGTCTCAACAACAGGTCAGATCAGGAAGTCTCAGAGATCTGTAGCTGGTGCTGGACTCTCTTTGGGAGAAACCTCTTCCCAGCAAACTCTCTCACCTGGAGAGAGATGCTCACAAGCCTGACAACCTGCCTCTTCAACAATGATCAACTCCCTCACCTGGAGAGAGGTTACACACAGGTCATACAACCTGTTTCCTTAATCTCGGTTCCCAACACAATCAGGAAACCACGAGGCTCAACACGAACTTACACTGAACGGCAAGCCACACACAGTCCAGTATTGCATGGCCACAATAGTCAACTGGGAAAATGGGTATGGACACCTGAAACGACAATAATCAACACTAAGGCATAGCGTAGCTCTACAATTATAGGATGCATTGGGCTTTCCAGCAAGCAACACAGGATGCACGACTCAGCTATTTCAGGACACTTTGGTTTTCCCCCAACCAACAATATAGGACAGACTCATGGTTTTGACAAAGGGTGTATTGACTTCCCCCAGAAATCAACACAGACTTCAGGTTTTAGAGTTGCGTGAGGCTATGCAGAGGTCAGACATGATTCACAGCTCAGACAGTCGATGGTGGAATGGAGGAGGAACCTGCGCAATAGTCGACAGGAATGGCTGAGGCTCATTTCAATAGTTTTAACTGCATGCGCTTGGGTTGACACTTGTCACCCAAGAAGCTGCATGCACTCCATAGCATGCGTTCCCTTTTGCACATGTTCCCCTTCCAGGAACTTAGGATAAAAACAATACATTTCACATGGCTTTTTGGAATAATATTAAAATATTATTCCCAAAGACTTAAGCCCCTAGGCTTAGTCCCTAGTCTCAACACTTAGCCTCTCTTCCCAACCTTCCATCCCCCAATCCCTTACCCACTCTATGGAAGCTTAGTCCCCCATCACTCATTCATCGTGGTCGTTCAACACGCAGTGGTGTTTATATTTTTTTATTAATGTTATGCATGATTGCATATACAAAAGCAGGCTCCCGGACTTAACACTTAGCCTGTCCGACCTAATAACACATAAGTTCACCAGCTTATATAAACTTGGATCACCAACCTATAAAACATATTTACAATTCATGATGCAAGCTTATACTTCAAAGACATGATTTACAACAGGGCTCAGCCTTGGGGACATTACATATAGGGTGTCAAATTGTGAAGGATATAAACAAGGCTTTGCTTGGTTGAGGATGCAAAAATGCTAAGGAAAATAGTTTATCACACAAAGAGAGAACCGGATATAGGCTCAATATTGCAAGCAAGGGAATGAGATGCAATCACAATTTAACGTCAATAAATGTCCTTTTTCATGATCTATAGTCTACTTGGTGTGAAAAAGGGATAAACTTGTACCAAATAGATGTCCTTTCAAATCATATTTACGAGTGTTAAAGAGACAAGTTCACTCGACAATCTTTTCGATTTTTGAAAATGAGTGATAAAAGAGCTTAACTAAGACTCATGAACTTTAAAGTCTAATTTAATGAGTGTGAAAGGGACAAATCACTTGACAATCTTTTCTCTTTTTAGACGAGTCAGAAAAGAGCTTAAATCAAACTCGCTTGGGAGTTTCTAGGCGGCAAGTCACGGGGGAGGCCAAGGCTCCCGTGTTGGACTTCTGTGAAATGTCAGTATCTTACGAATAGTTGACATAAGCTTGGGAAAAATCAAATCTCTTCAAGTCAAGGAGGACAAAGTGCTAGCGGAGGTTATTTTCTCTATGATATATCGAATAAAGTCTCTTATTGGAAAGGACACAGGTGGGGGCATCAGATACCCCACAAGACCATCCCAATCGAAGGGAAATTCTCCAAGACTTGAAGGGAGAGTACTCCGGGAGAGTAGAACTCTCTCTTGTTCAGAAGGAGTGTTATCATGGATGTTGATGACATGGTTGAAGGATGCATGACCCTCCATAAGGAGAATTGGATTGACCAAAGATTGCACTGGTACAACCACTTCTTTAACCATCGGTTGAAAAGGACGTGTGATAATAGGCATAGGGGACACATCACCCTCGATAATGGGGGTATGTTCAGGAGAGGATTGCAATGGCATGAATGTCATGTCAATAAAAGGAGAAACAGGGTGTGGGGAAACCATAGACACTTCAAAACCTAAAGGGTCCTCAAGTGAGAGCCATGCTTATGGTATCCCAACAATAGCTGGACACAAATGAGTAAGGTGATATCCTTCGCAAGTCATGCAAAGGAATTTAGGCTTATGTCTGAGGTGTCTAGGCTTCTCAATGCCCCCAGTGTGACTAGTAGTGGCTGGGTGCGGGTTGTCAACATGACTTGCAGAGGTCATCGAACCATCTCCAACATAACTAGTAGAGGTTGGTGATGGAGCTCCAGTATGACTGAAAGTGACTGTACTAGCGGTGGGTTGTGGCATTTGATACCAAGGTCCAGGGAAAGATTGGCTTTGAAACATTGCAAGCTAGGAGGGGCCCTGGTTTACCCCCTGTCCCTGTTTGGGAAGGTAGTATCCTTTGCCTAACTGATCTAAAGAGATTTATGTGGGCATCATCACTGAAGTTTGTGAAGAGACAGATGTATGATAAGGATTATTCAAGTGAGGATATATGTTTCCCCCATGTGAAGGGGTTCCATGAAGAGGGTAGCCCAAACCGTAAAACCAATTCTCCCTGTATGAAAGACCTGAGGATATATGTGGACCCACCATGGGAAAAGTGTTCGAGGGAATCGACATGGCAGATGAAGGATACACAGATGGGGTGTAATAAGTAGAATAAGAACCCATTTGAGTACTGGCTCCTGAAAGAGCATATCTAGGACTAGATCCGTAAGAGGGGAGGTTCCAACCTCCCACAATGAGGGTTGGTTGAGGGACATGACTCATATCAAACAAAGCTGTAGGTAGTGGGGCCATGGTGCCCCTAGGACCAGTGCTAGGATTCATATAAGTGGGCCAAGGAGAGGAATGAAAGGGTGAAGGCATATCAATAGGAAAATGATTAGATACCCAAGGCATGGACTAAGTGTCATAATTTTGCGTACCATTGTGTAAAGTGGAAAAATTAGTACCCATGAAATGAGTGAACATCATGGGGGTGGTAGCAATAAAAGAGGGAGCTATGGGAACTCCACTATCCATGATAATGAAAACTCAATACAAAATCCTAAGGCCAACTAGTAATCAAAGACAACACCAAAAATCAAACAATCAATATGCACACAAATGGGGTAAAGTGGTTGAAAGGGGCCTCCCTCCCTAAGGAAGGTATGTCTCACCCAAGAGGGGCCTGAGACTCCCTGCTAAATATCGAAGGTAATAGAATCAGTTATAAGGGCCCTCGTGGGCTTAACAACCAGTCAGTCAGATCCCCCCAGAGAGGTAATCCTCCATAAAGGTTGTGTGATGTCCGAAACTTATCTCACCCAGGGTACCTGCAGAATAACCCCTGCAAGTAACCTATGTGGCACCTAAGTCAAGAAACTAAGAAACCAATGTATAACTGATGCACAAGTGGCCAGTCGTAATTTAGGTCCACTATATGTGTAGGGTAGCAAAGCCCAAGACCTTGAAATCACAGTCTCTCACAGAAGTAAGGGCACTAACATGATCCCGAGATAGAAATAGATCCCAAGAAATATCTCTGGCGCTAAGAAGGTATTGTGGGGATATCCCTTCAACCAAACTCACGTGACCTTGTCAAACACATATGTTGATTTAATATCAGACACATATGTTGATTTCTCCACTGCCTTAGTTAGACACATATGTTGATTTAATATCCTTGGAGAAGTTTACTCACAAAATTCTATTCCAAGGCACTAAGTCCTAAGCTAGTTTGTGCATCCTAGAAAATAAAATCGTGACTAATCAATTTTAAATTATAGCATTAATTTTAATGGCCATGCTTACTCAAAAAGGTATGGTAGTGAAACTCATGATGTTATGACTCAACAAGTAAAGTAAATATGAATACAATGCAAAGTCCTAACTTCAATTTTCAATGAATGATATGTTTCTTAAAAGAAATGAAATTTTCAATTTCAACTCTGCAATTCTGAAGTAAAAATGCAATTTTTCTTTACATGTACTAAGCTAATGACAAAGACTCAAAAGATCAAAATTCCAAGCAATGGAAAATACCTAATATTTTTCTATTTTCAATATAAGAAAAATGAAAATGCATGGACTGAATAACAACTTGATATATAAAAACTCTAATGTGTATAGAAAGAGACAACTCAAGTAGGATATCAAGAAGAAAGACACCCAGCCCAATGTACAAGGATAATCAAAATGAGAAGATGATGAGAAAGACTTTGCCCAGAAATTCAACCAAAGATAGGTTTCCTGTCATCCCACAAACACTTAATAGTCACTATAGAGACCCAAGAAGACTCAAAAATCATCAAAACCTACCCAAAAACCACCAAACCCAAAAAACAAATAAACGAGGCCGATGTATGCGACTATTCAAGGAAACAACACGTATGTACGCAGCTTTCAGAAGGACATCACACATATATACGCGACTGTTAAACAAAAAACCGCATATATGTTTCAAAAAACATAGCTAGGCAAAGGAGAAGGCTGAAAGACTTAGACCTAGAGTGAAAAAGGCTGTCAAGAAATGATATGACAATAAATGGAATAGGAACGAGAGAAATATAAGGAGAAAAATAGTCCAAACCCTAAGAAAGAAGATTCAATCCCCAGTATGGTCGCCAATTTTTGTTACAAGGAAAATCTCTCTATGGCTAGGGTAAACCATAACAGACGGAAATGACTATAGAAATCGACTTTATTCTCAAGTATTCTATATAAAAAAACATGATAGTAAGACAAGATAAAATCCTACCTCGTCCAGACGTTCGATGAAGTTCATCGTTGAGCACTTGACCCAAAGTAATATACCTTTAACTAGTCCTTAACAACCAAGCAAAGCAAGCATATGGTGATAATATATGATGTTAGGACATTCAATAACATAATCCATTAATATACATAAAAAATACGCCCATCGAATAATAATTCAAATATTTGCAAGATATCAATTGGACGAGAAAAGAGTATTTCTATTAATATATGATCAACATAAGTGAAAAAGTTACAGACTTTGGTGTCGACACGATTCAGAACCGAGAAACTAAGTTCCTTCCATCTGGGCCTCCACCACTTTAATATTCCACCAAAGACAAGCTCATATAAGAGATACAATGAAGTTCTCAATCAATAAGAGAAGAGCTTGGGGGTTGAACACTATGTTCAAACTTAAAGGACAAAGGGATGCAGACTCAATATGAAGTAAATAATTTCTCCAGAGTAACTTTGCTCTCAATGTTGAATTTTTTCTCCTCTTTTCCATAGCTCGGAATTGGCCCATTTATAGCCTTCAAATGGAACTAAAGGGCCGATTCAGAATGTTTCCAGTATATGAAAGGCCAAGGATCATAAATCTCCTATCGTGTCGTGGAAACCCGACACCATTTTACATTTTTGGGTGCAAATCCTTATGTACGTGGGTTGTAGTGGTGGAGCCTGCATATACACATGTTGTATAGTAGGCAAGGTGCGTACATGTGGAAAAAATGTATTTTTTAGCTCTGGAATTTGCAAAAAGGGATGAAAAGTCTGCATAGGGAAATGGAAAAAATCCCTCTGTGCAAGATTGCATAGGGTGAGGCAAATCTTGCTATAACAGGTATGCTTTGGAGTATGAGTGTGATGATTGGTATATGGATAGTGTTGGTTGTGGAGCCTGATTATGTTCTTGATTCAGAGGTCCTTGCTTTCAGTCGTGTTTATACCCCATGAAGTATTTACACCCCAGAAGTATGTACACTCTTCCATGCGGGGGAGTGCAGAGAGGGGGTACCCCCTCTGCAGGGTCCAGGGGAGCTATACCCTCGGCTGGGGGGTCTGGGTGCAAGCGGGCCCCTGATGGGGGTTCGGGGGCGAAGCCCCAGAAGGAAAAATTGCCTTGTAAATGTATATTGTAATTTCATTGTAAATCTGGACCGTTCATTATAAGGTCGCAGATCTAACGATAGAGATTATGTTAGAGTTTTTTGCCCTAGAAGGCAAACCTCTTTTGTGAGGAAAATGTTTGTGGCTATGATGGAAAATATTGTATTATGAGATAGGGGACTGTGAGTGAAAGAAGAGGAAGTTACAATGGGTTTGTTGTAGGTTGTATCCCTTCATATGCTGGATAATAATAAAGGAAGGACCTGGCAATTTCTCTGGTGGACGTAGCCCACACTGGGTGAACCACATAAATCTGTGTCACTATTGTATTGTGTATCTTCTGTGTTTTTTTCCGCATTTTTTTTATTTTATTGCTCCACGGTCTTGTTTTTCTAACAACTGGTATCAGAGCGAAAGGTAACTCGTAGGAAAAGAGGGTTCCTGGTTCGAGTGGGAACAATGTCAGAAGATGGAAAGTTTAGGGTCGAGAAATTTAATGGCCAAAAATACCAGTTATGGAAGATGTAAATGGAAGACTATTTATATCAGAAGGATCTATTCCTACCATTGGGAGGAATAACAAAGAAGACAGCAGCTACGAAGGACGAAGAATGGGAGATTATTGACATAAAGGCTCTAGGAACGATACAGCTGAGCCTGGCAGCATCGGTGGCTTTCAATATTTCCAAAGAAAAGACAACGAAGGGTTTGATGGACGCATTGGCCAAATAGTATGAAAAACCCTCGACATCCAATAAGGTATTTCTAATGAAGAGATTATTTAATATGAATATGTCGGAAGGTGGGTCTATTGCATATCATTTAAATGATTTTAATACAGTTACTAATCAACTAAGTTCTGTAAAAGTGGACTTTGATGATGAGGTTAGGGCTCTTCTAATCTTGTGCTCATTGCCAGAAAGCCGGAATGGCTTGGTCATGGTTGTAAGTAACTCTGTCTCTGGTTCAAATACTTTAAAATT
>SNQJ01S0044398.1:49678-78978 GCA_010110895.2 Picea sitchensis | reverse complement strand
CCCTGATAACTTCGACACCGACAAGTTTTAGAAGGATAGCCCGTAGAGGACTTGATAAGTAAATCCCCGATCGTCGACCCCCGATACCTTTCGGCCTCAACAATCCCAGGTTTATTTTAATACATGTCTCCTGTCGAAAGACCCGACTCTGACTGAGATATATGGCCAAACCACCTGTCCTCTTTTGCCATCTGTCATTGCCCGAGTAGTTAGACATACGATCTAGTTTTTCGTGAGTCATTACTAGCTCCCGAGATCCACGTTGCACACCGAATCAATTTTGCCACGCCAACATCGTATGGCGAAATCGGTCGGCGTCAAAGGTTTTCTCTGGAGGATGCCAACGACAACATACACAAGGATATCGTTGATTCCCAATCTGCCCATTCAGAAAGCGACGTGATGGGACATTTTAGCTCTAAGATACGATGGATCTGAAGCATTTAAAGAACTAATTAATTCCAAAATCTCGCATTAGTTGCTAATTCGTGTGAGAATAAAAAAGGACCGTTTGAATGTGTCAATACAATGCATCACCCTCCGCACCCCCGCCGTCAACTCATGTAGAATTTGTTTGCAGAGATTCAACAATAGGTTCTTTTGAATTTCACTCATCACTCGAATTAATTGATTGATACGACTGATAGGATCTCTCTCATTAAATCCTTTTGAGTCATGGTAAACAAGATTATTCTGTGCGCAAAGAAGTTCAGAACATCCAAAGGAGTGAGACGAGCAATCTGGAGAAAGCTTCCAAGGTACAGTGAGTATTAAACAACAGGTTTAGTAAGCGTTGCAGGAATGTACCGGTCTATGGATGTTTTATGCTTCATTTCATACGTTTTTTTTTCCAATGTTACTCTGTATACATGCCTAAAGGATCGTTTTCGGTTGCAGGAACAATGCCGCCGAAGAAACCTACCACTAGGAAATCTCTAAGAGCGTCGAAGCTACAGGAAATAGATGCGGGAGAAGGTTCTTCACTAGCGGTCGCAAAACAACTGGACTTTGCTCCAAAACCAGTGCCCGTCATCAAGACATCCACCAAGGAGGTTTTCACTCAGCCTATGGCCTTTGGAGACACCGAGGTGAACATCGAGGCCAAGACAATATTCCCACGCTGGGAAGAGATTTTCAAGAAAATAAAGCGGGAGGAATTCTTCGAATATACCCCACACAGTGATCCTGATACAGGAAAACTCTACGATGAAGTCCTCCTGAATGTCCGAAAGGCATATCTGCACATGGTGGCGAGCAGGACTCCGATATTCCCTTGCATAGAACTCCTGAAGTGGCTTATCGATCACATTGACACACAAATATGCTTGATTAATGACGACAATGGCGGGTGTGTCGGGGTTTTCCTTCCAGTGGAAGTGTAGAATTACTACAAGCTCAGAGAGCCAGAAGAACAACTAAACACTGATTTTGTTGTAAGATTTTATGAGAAACATGATACAGACAAGGTGATGGCATCGTGGTGGAGAGAGGATAAAAATTTCACCAATCAGACCTCTAGCTGGTACCCGACGAACAACCTAAGGGATCCGTACATCTATCTAATGACCCTCCTCTATCGATTGCATGGTTGGAAAGACTTCTCCAGGTTTTCAGAGGCTTGGATGCCTCTTACTTATATGGTAGCCATTTTCAGAATAGGTTTTAATTGGGGTGCCATCATCTCCAAATAACTGAGCACTTTCATACGACAGGCTCAAACGCCGAAAGAGGTAGAAACCCCATCCTTCTATATGGCTTCTTATCTATTGGACATCATTTGTTCCATAAATGTCTTTGTCGGAATGAACTTGAGCTCGCACGCATCAAAAATCCTGGTCCATGTATATTTCGACATCTTGTGGGAGAATAGGTACAAGAAATCCTAGTCTCTCATCTGCGATCAGTTCATTGCATGTATTTATTTCTTGCTGTTGAAGAAAGAGTGCCCAAGGCTATCATATGTAGCCAAAAAGATTGTATCGAAAGTTGGCCACTGGTATCTAGATGAGCGCGATACCTACATAAGGGTTTGCAGTGCCACAAGAGCACCCCATTTGTTGCCTGTATATGTCCTTGATCGACTAGTAGTAGGGGAAATATGTTATCAGACCATCCTGCAAGGTTACAATGCTACTCTGGTAAAGGATAAGAAGCGAGCCTTCATACCTTATAGATTTCATATTGGTTTCTACATTGTAAAGGACACTGCTCAGGCCAAGAAAGAAGGGTTAAGCCAATTAGAGTTTCGATTCCAGACTGGCCATTTCCAAAAGCACGACCCAAAGGGCCTCATCCTGAGGCATCCATCACAAGTATCATCTTGCTGGCCATATGCCCATGACAGGTTTGAAGATGAGATCTTCACCGAAAATGATCAAAACTGGGATGAGGTGGTGGCAAGGATGGCTGACCCTAAGAAAAACAGGTTGAAGGCCATGAGTTTGGATGAGCAAGAAACAATCCTGGAACAATCAGCTCAAGAGTTCCTCAGGGCCAGAGAAGAAAGGATAGCATTCGAATCATTCGAAGCAGTGGAAGCTCCCCAGGAAGCCACCGAAACAATAGAGATTTCCCAGGTAACTCTGGTACAGGACAGAAATTTCCCTGAGGCTCAACATGCGATGGAGAGAGGGGCACTCATGTATCAACAGGCCCAATAGATGATGAATTAGATGCGGGATAACTCGGACCTCGTCAGGATGCAAAGGATTTCGACTGATAGCCCAGAAGAAAGCCTAGTAGGGCCAAGCGACCATGATTTCATAAACCTTGATAACATCAATGGGTTAGATGACCTTGAATCCACAATTCCACTGGACGGATCGCCAACAGGTGTGACGAATCAACCAGAGATAGGCTGAGTATCAATGGAAACAAGCACGCCTAATCCTTTGAGTGAGTTTATAAATATATATAGTGATGATGAGAGCCCGGAGGCATCTCTCGGGACCCTTGTGTGTGTCCAAGAAGAAAAGGGACATGAGAAGAATTCTTCTCCTAATCCCAGGGTCTAGACCCAGGAGGTCCCACAAAAGGAAATAGAAGCCGAAAGTGTTCCCGACATAAAGAGGCCTGATGCCCTAGAGACCCGAGCAGACCATCTGAAGGACAAGTCAGAACCGGATGAGCCAAAGGAAGGATCCTCATAAAAGGACATCGACGTTTCAACGACCGATGAAAAATTAAGTATCGAGTCTTTTCCCACCACCTCTATTCCACTCAATACTCAAATCCCCGATAAGCGATAGGCAAAGGCTGGGCCTTCGGAGCACAAAAAGGAAGTTCAAGAACCCGACCTTGAATAGATATACACCACCGAAAATCTGGGAAACACACTCACATGGGGTGATCAGCAGATTCCTGAACTTGTGGATGAAGTAGTCGATATTTATTCCATATCCTACGATCGAAAGAGGAAGGCCATTGTCCAAAGAACCATAAAGAAAAGGAGGATCATGTTGGATCACTCCATTCTCATCACTACAGAGGAGAATTTGATAAACACAGAAAATGCCAAAACCTCTGAGCTCATTGGTGTGGGAATGGCGATCTCAGATGCCACCCTGGACAGGGCCAAACGGGATGAAAAGGAGCTGGCCTCTGCCCTGAAGGAACTAGAACATTTGCGCGACCTAGCTGAATACTATCAGAGCACCACTCAGACCATGGTATACCTGAGAAGCGAGTTCGAAGAGGCTTACAACAAGTTCACAAACGTGCGACACCTTTTTACTGCAAATATAGCTGAGCTCTAGGAAGATACTCTCATGGCACTCGCGACGTGCAAGGATATGGAGCGGTGGTATGAAATGGCGCAACAAGTCATAGAGAGAATCAAATACATTGATGCAGTCCAACAGGGCCGAGATAAAGAAGAACATGACAATCGGATGTTGGGAAAAAGTAGTCTTGATCACATGAAGCAATCAACCTAGTATTGGGCTAAGATGTCTTAGGATCCACATTGGGAAATTCAAGAGTAGTGGGCCAAATGCGAGAAACATTGGGAGAAAATCAACAAAGAAATGAAGGATATCGGACTCCCCGAGTTCGGCACCCCCGACGACTTCGTCGACTTGTGCGACATAGTCAAATCACATACCAAGCAGGATTCATTATGGGTCGAATGGCTAGCGAAGTTGACCGACACAACACCTGGACAAGTGCAACGGCTTATGGAACATCCGATTAGAGCTCAGACTGTGCTACAACAGTTAAACACCAGTCTGGTAAAGTACCGGGCACATGCGGTGGAGGCTAGAGGAATTTATGCGGCTCCAATGGAACAACATAGATTTCCATGGGCCCAAACCTGGGAGGAGATGTTCATCAATTGGTTGAAGTATGAGAAAAGTCACCCTTTCAACTGATATCTTAAGTTGACTGTTAAAGAAACTGTTAGAAGAGGATGCCAGGTGGCGACTTTTGTTTTGTTTAAACTACAATTAGTCGTTATTTTCAGTTGAATTTTATGTTATAAATAAGAACATTGACCAATTAGTTAAGGGTCGATGGTTGTTGCAAGAAACTCTATCTTTTTGGTTGTCAAGAATTGTTTCCGAGCTACCGTTAATAGGGAAGTCCTTCTGGACCAGAGAAAAAGTTATTTTCAACAAATGCATGTGTGATTGGACGTGGAGAAGAACTATTTCCTATCTCATTTCATGAATGATGCTGTAATGAGTAAGATCCATTTAATCTATTGTCAAGTTATCTGGTGCAATGTTTTGCTTTTATTTACTTTAATGATGAAGATGAATCATTGTGTTATCATGTGATGGATGATTAATGTAGGTGAATTATTTTGCTTTCCATTATCTTATCGCGTATGTGTTTTCTTTCTGATAATTAGTATCTCATATAGCAATTGGATGCTCACATGGTTAACGTATTATTACTAGGATTGTGGTATAGAATTGTTGTATGCATGCTTGAGTAGCGGTTTATCCCAAGCTCAGCCTCTTCTCCAGTAGTTAAACTTAATTCTATTTTATTTCCAAGTTGGTTTATACCAACTTACAATCTTACTTCGGTCCCACCTAAGAGAAAATACAAAAAGAGAAAGTCCCAATTGAAGGAATCGCCTTCGCAAGAAAAATGTAAAGCCCATTAATTAATTGGCTGTATTGCAAGATCTGGAGAACCATTCCACTATTAAATGCTGCAGAGTCTAATTAGGCCTCGGTGGTGGGTTTGGTTCCTGCTGTTGAACTAAAGGGATTTAGGACCCATCAACATAATTGGCTCTAGAAGGAGGGCCTGAGAATGAATTGGTGCTAGAAGGACAGACTGAGAATGAATTGGTGCTAGAAGGACGGCCTGAGAATGAATGGATGAATACATATTTTACATAGTATTTCAAATAGCTTATAGATTCAAAACAACCCACATGCATGGCTAGTCATTCCCAAGACAACCCACCCACGCTGAGTACTCCTGAAATGAGTAACTCACCCCAGCCCGAGAAAGAACCTTTGTACCCTGACATACCTTATGCTCTTCCTCACGAGGAATTAAATCAATTCAGAAGAATCACAAGAGCATACGCTCAACAGATCGATGCGTTGTCCCTAGCTTCGATACTTCCTCAAAGAAAAAATATAAGTAGACCAGTGGTCAATACTCTCAACGAAGTTTTCGTGCACACGGTAGAAGACTTAATAGATTTCACAATCACTGAAATCCAAGATCCTCTTGATCTGATACCCAAAACACCAGCCGGTGATGTCGTTGAACCAAACGATTTTTTGAAAGAGGAGGAGTTTAACTCAGAATCTGAAGATATGGAGGACAACAACGACCATAATGAAGAAAGGCGAAACCCACCACTGAAAAATCAACCCTGGTTGGCCAGAGATGCTTTGTCCCTCCTGGGACCAGTCCATAACCTTCCCCGATATCCAGAGAAGTTACTTCCTAAGTTCACCTCAGGATTGCCTGAAGATCATATCAAGAAATTTATACTAGCAAATAGACTTATGAGCATTCAACATGAAGACATAGTTTGCATGCTGTTCCCCTACACTTTTGAGAACTCAGCCTCCACATTGTATTTTAACCTACCTGTAGGATCCATAACTAGTTGGACAAAGTTTCAAAATGTTTTTTTAGATAAATTTGCCGAAGAAACCACTACAGGAGCTTTGATGGTGGAATTGTTCATAGCCACCATGAGTTCAAAAGAGAAGGTTAAAGATTTCAATCAAAGATTCACAACCATATTAAACAAATTCCAGCCTGAAGCCAAACCAACTCAGGAGTTGCAAATCGAAGTATATGCTAATGCGCTCCCAACTTCTATTTCCATGTTTGTGAAGAGGGCTGCCAAACAAACCTTAGCTGAGAATTTTGAAGAAGCTAAAACGATATAATTCCAGATGAAAGGGTGTAAAGAAGGCCATGTCTCTTTACTTAAGAAAGAAGTTCAACCTCCTCCCAGGAGAGGAATCCTTCTGACTAGACCGCCAGGGAAACAAGCATAACAAACTCATGAAAAGTGTAATGGAGACATAGAAGATCGACAACGCATGGTTAAGAAATTATCAAATGAGATCATAGACATGAAGAGAAACATAGAGGAAGGAAACCAAGGCCAAAGGCCCTATAAGCTTTTATTTAAAAGAAACCTACCGTTCAAAGCAATTGAACCTCTCCCAGCTAACTTGAATATCGATCTAAGGAATGTCGCATCTGATTCTTTTTGTACTTATGACCAGGAAAACCACTCTGAAAGAGACTGCCCTCAATGGGTGCATGCCATGAATTTGATGGCCAACTAGTTTTTAGATGAGTTTTCCCTAACCGAACAACCAAGTAGTTCAGTGATGAATGTTTCTGACCAGGAAGAGATTGACCCACCACAAGATACAACCATGCTGATATGGGATCCTAACCTAATTATTCCTTCTGACGACCTATTTCAGGTTCAAGAATCACCTACAGAGGTCTCAGTTGCGCAAAAGAGAAATTAAGGTCCTCCCGTCTCAAAAGATCCCACTACCACTCAAACGTTAGGGGAAAGGTCGACTCCCGATCACCCGAAAGCACCTTTTTCTCCCCGTAAGAACCCATTAGCATCCATACACAAGAATCACCCAAACTAGAGTATAACGTAGTTGAAGATCTGAATAAGTTGAAGCCTAATATATCGGTTATGGACATATGTAGAATCCCTCAACAAAAATATTTCTTGCTACAAGCATTGAAATCAGTAGAAAACCCTACGACAAGCAATGAGCAACAAATAAATCTAACTTCCATAGATCTAGTAAATAAAACAACCGTGAATACCTGCTTGGAAGATAAGAAGGGAAAACCTTTTGTCCCACCATTCCTCTTAACGTTTGAAGTCTTCAACAGGAACCTCCACAATTGTTTGGTAGATTTAGGAGCATCTTCCGACGTTATGCCCTTGTCTATTTGCAAAAAATTAAATGTCGTTCCTCTGAAGAGTGATAAACATGTGATACACCTAGACATAACTCAGGTCAAAGTCATGGGGGAACTCAGAGATGTAATGATCAGGATAGCGACACATCCTAAGTTTTTGCAAGTGATTGACATCATTGTAGTAGACATCCCAGAGGCTTATGGGTTATTACTAAGTTGAGATTGGTCTGAGAAGTTAAATGGGTACTTTAGTACAGACTGGGCACACCTTTGGCTACCACTGAAGGGATACAAGAATATGATCAGAATCGATAGGAAGAGATACTTGAAACATACAGTCATTGATCTAGAAACCTTGAACAAACTGTCATCCACAGATTTCCCCATCCTAGGAAATTATTCTTGTGATTCCTATTTCAGGAACTTCTCCCCTCTTCCATCTGATGTCCCTTTCACTCAGAACTCTGAAATTCTCTTTCAAGAGAAATCGCCAATACCGACAAAAGAAACCCTCTTTTGTCAAGAACCTGTGCTAGAAATCACCGGACAAAAGATAAGAGGGAAAGAAAGTAATAAGAAGGAGGAAATGATTAACTTTCACTCACAGATTTGGACCATAAATTTTGATGGATCTAAATCACAGGAAGGATCAGGGTCAGGGTGCATCCTCATTGATCCAAAAGGTAAACGTCATTTTCTGTCCCATAGACTAGAATTTGAATGCACCAGTAACATCACCGAGTATGAAGCTCTAGTACAAGGGTTAAAGAAAGCCATAGACTTACACGTCAAAAAATTGAAGGCTTTCAGAGACTCGGGTATTATCTTTAGACAAGTAAGGAATACTATACATTGCAATTCCCCACACCTAAAGAATTATCAGCAGGAAGTGCATAGGTTAATAGAATATTTTGAAGCTTTCAATATCACCGCGATCCCCAGAGCAAAGAATATCCTTGCTGATTCCCTAGCCACATCTGTTTCAAGGCTGTCACCTCTAGAAGATTATGAAGCCTCCCAATTCACTGTGGAACTACTCTACAAACCATCTATGCCTAACAACATTTCTAATTGGAAAGTCTTTGAAGGAGATGAACATATCATAAACTTTATGACTAACCAAGATAATTTCAAAGACTTAGCTATTGACGATGAAGTGTTCCAGGAACAATCAACATGAGTTGATCCTCGGACAGGTCAACCTATTGGCAAATTGAAGTCTCACACAATCCCAAAATGGATAGCTAACTTGGAGAATCTTTTTGATCCGATGGAACGATTTAAGGGGCCTAAAAGTGCAAAGACTAGTAGCTCCTGTCCCCTGCATGAAACTATAAATCTTGGAACCCCGTAAAACCCAAAGAATGTGAATCTTGGTAAGACCATATCCAAAGAGGAAAGAAATGCTTATCTTAAACTGTTCAGACAATATCAAGATGTCTTTTCATGGTCCTACCAAGATCTAAAAACTTATGACACCCGTATCATTCAACACACTATACTGTTAAAACCTGAGGTGAAACCCTTCCAATAGAAGCTCCGAAAGTATCACCCATCCCTGGAACCTCTCATCTATCAGGAATTAAAGAAACTTTTAGATGCCAAAATTATCTTCCAGGTTAGGCATTCTGCGTGGGTAGAAAATCTGGTTCCTGTGAGGAAAAGGTATGGAGAAATCCTCTTATGCGTAGATTTTAGGAACCTCAACAGAGCTTCAGAAAAGGAAAATCACCCAGTCCTGCCAATGGAGCAACTCCTGTAGACCGTGTTTGGCTCAAATATTTTCTCTCTACTGGATGGTTTCTAAGGTTACAACCAAGTCCCAGTTTCAAAGGAAGATCATTTGAAAACTACCTTCCAAACCAAGTGGGGAACCTTCGCTTATAAAAGCATGCCTTTTGGATTAATCAACGTAGGGGTGACCTTCCAAAGGGCCATGGACGTAGAATTTTGGGGACTAATCAACAAGTGTGTGGTAGTGTATCTGGACGATGTAACTATGTATTCAAAGAACAGAGATGAGCACATCCAACACTTAACTCATATTTTCGAAAGGTGTAGGAGATACGAGATATCCTTAAATCCTAAGAAAATTATTTTCAACATCAAGGAAGGTAAGCTGCTAGGCCACATTATATCTCATGCAGGCATTCACATAGACCCAGAAAGGATTAAAGCCATAACTCAACTCTCGTTTCCTCACAACAAGAAAGCTATGCAGTTCTTTTTCGGGCAAATCATTTTTGTGAGGAAATTCACTCCCGATTTCTCAGAAACTATAAAACCCTTACAAAAGATGATTCTTAAAGATGTTGAATTTAAGTGGGGTGATGAACAAAAGGATGCTTTTAGCAATATTAAAACTGTTATATCCCAGGCCCCCGTGTTACGAATTCTCGATTTCAATAGGGATTTCTTCTTCTATACTTTCACCTCCGACAAATCGTTAGTGACGGTATTGACTCAGAAGGAAGATGACAAGAACAAGGCCCCGATGTCGTTCATGAGAACTAACCTCCAAGGAGCCGAGCTAAATTACCCTGCCATAGATAAACATGCTTATGCAGTTTATAAAGCAGTAAAACACTTCAGGCCTTATATCCTCAAGTACCATACCAAAGTAAACGTACCTCATGCTACAATCTGCTCCTTGTTCACTCAACAGGAGATGGGGGAAAGAAGACGGAACTGGATGGTAGTAGTTCAAGAGTTTGATCTAGATATAAAACCTGCCAAACTAGTTAAAGGACAAGGGTTATGCAAAGTTGCGACTGAAGCCAGAGACCAAGTAAATGAAGAATCCTGATGGGAGTATAAAATAGAATTATGGTGTGGTGAAATTTCATGCATTTCATGAGGGATAGAGTCTTGGTATGAGAATTTGACTTATCTCTTGCACCATGGGGCTTGCCCAGAAAATCTCAACCCTAGGGAAAGGAGAGCTCTCAGGTTAAAATCCACACAATACCACCTCATAAATTCGGTACCCTTTCGGATTAATTATGATAGGGTACTATTAAGATGTCTCGAACATGAATATGTAGGAAAAGTTTTGAAGGAGCTCCATGATGGCCCTGCCTGTGGACATTTCATAGGAAACACCACCGCTCATAAGATACTGAGACCTGGCTATTATTGGCCTACCTTGTTCAAAGATGCTGACACCTACATTAGAAACTATAAAAATTGTCAAGTAAGTGTTGGGAGGGACAAGAGAGCGACAATCCCACTCCAACCAGTGACTGTTTCTAGGCCTTTTGAGCAATGGGGGTTGGATATCATAGGAGAAATTACACCCAGTTCTTTGAAACAACACAAGTACATTCTTACTGCCACCAATTTCTTCATGAAATGGGTAGAAGCCATCCCTCTAACTCATGTAAACGAGAAGGTGGTGATCCAATTCATAGAACAACAACTAATCACAAGGTTTGGTATCCCTTCTATCCTATTTTTTGATAATGCAACTTATTTTTGTTCCACCCTATTGACAGAGTTTGATCTGGACAAATGAATCATAATTAGGTACTCTACAAATTATTATCCACAGGGAAACATGGTGGCATAATCAACCAATAAGAACCTAGTGAGAATATTAAGGAAGACGGTTGCAGATAACGAAAGGAATTGGCATAATCTACTCCATAACCCTCTATGGGCCGATAGGGTCACACCCAAGGAAGCTATAGGAAATTCCTTGTAATTTCTAGTTTACGGGCAGGAAGCCATTCTCCCGAACGGGCTTTATCTTCCATCTCTTTAATTGGCCCAAGATCTCGAAGGACAACCTTCATCAGTCATACAACAAAGAATTAACACTCTGCTCATGCTAGAGGAAGAGAGGAAAAATTCTAAATCAAAGCTCATGGCCCACTAGAAGATCATTAAAAGATGGTTTGACAAGCATAAGGCTAAAGAGAAGAATTTTGAAGTAGGAGACTTAGTCCTAAAATGGGACAGAGAAAACGAGCCAAAAGGGAATCATTCTAAGTTTCAGAATATGTGGCTTGGACCTTTCTAGGTGGCTGAGAAGATTGGGGCAAGTACTTATCGATTGCAGAATCTGAGGGGGGAACTTGATGCCCTCCCAGTAAATGGCCAATCCCTAAAACAATATTTCCAATAATAACAGTAAAAAAAATAAAAAATAAAAAACAAAATAAAAATGAAAGGGTTTTGTGTTTTGTATGAATGTTTTCATGATTGCGAAATACATTTTTTTTGTTGTTTTTTTTTTCTTTTTAGACTTTTTCACTTTTGAAGGTTGTGTACATCGAGACAATGGTTGACGTTAAACCATGCGACATAACGAACTCTGTTCCTAACTCATTTCTCATATAAAACACAAGAAGCATTGAGGAACTTGCGACTGCTTTGAGGAGTCCTCTATCTAACCTACACAAATGAACAACTTCAGAGAAATGTCAAAAGTGTTTGCTTAATGGTTTGGTAAGAGCTTAAGGGAAAGAAGGAAAGTTGGAAATGACTACATGAACCTCGAAGACAAAGCTAGCAAAGGATCCACCTTAACCATCTCACTTTGAAAAATAAACAAACATCATCCTCTCCCACTCGCTCAGGGCATCATGCCTAAATAAAATTGACATTATCAAAAGAGTGAACAGTAGGAGAGGGTATGCAGATATCTCCGTCGAGGCTATGGACGCTCGCTGGCAATGGAGCAAGGTCTGTAATGTCAGGGTGACTCCGCCAGGGCTATGGATGCTCGCTAGTAGCGGAGCAACACTGAAGCAAGCAGGTAAAGGTAATTAAAGGCTTATGCCAGTGAATACTTTACTATATTTTGTCAAAAGGGCATGAGTCAGGGTTACAAGAAATGAAGGAGGAATAAAGGTGGAAAACCCCATAGGTAGACCTAGAAGCATCAACCAGAGAATTTCAAATGTAAGGGTAAACAAAGCTCTAAATTAAAACCAGTTAGGTTCTCCACCAACTTTCGTATCAGCTGAACGTGAAGGAAGAACAAAGATTCTTCTTTCGCCCAGTAAGTCGCCATTTATTGAGCACTCAACACACGCTAAAAATATGATGTCAAATTTTACTTTTTGTCTACCACTTGATTCTTTTGCACTGTCTAATTCGACTTCAGTATGAAAAGTGATGCATCTTCTTATCATTTTATTTCTCATTTAAGTCTCTCAAAGTTTGCTTGAGCATGCGAAAACCCATAACTTGAAAGACTAACACTTAATTAAAGAATTGGAAGTCAAGACTTCTCCCCGATGTGATTAAGAAATTCGGCATTAGAAAGGATTAAGCATGAAAGGAAACCACTCAAGAGAACCGAGGTCGTCCAGCGCCGATCTTCGTCGGCGTCAACAAACAAAAGTTGTACTTCTGCGACAAGTGTCACTCAAGGATATCACCGACGACTGATCCCTTTTGGCGTCGATAAAATGTGAAAAGAGAAAGCATCGAACAAAGAATGAAATAATGTTGTCGATCGCTGACTTCTGAAATGTTTTCAGTATCGGGAGATTTAAAGGACGTAACCCACAAGGAAATGACGCTATGGAAATATCTCTGAAGGCCGATCCCCGATAACTTCAACATCAACGAGTTTTAGCAGGATAGCCCATAGAGGATGTGATAAGTCAATCCCTGATCGTTGACTCCCAATACCTTTCGGCCTCGACAATCCCAGGTTTATTTTAATACACGTCTCTTATCGAAAGACCCGACTCCGAATGAGATATATGGCCAAACCAACTGTCCTCTTTTTCCACCTATCGTTGCCCGAGTAGTGAGACATATGATCTAGTTTTTCTTGAGTCATTACTAGCTCCCGAGACCCACATCGCACCCCGAATCAATTTTTCCACATCAGCATTGTACAGCGAAATCGGTCGGCGTCGAAGGTTTTCTCTAGAGGATTCCAACGGGAGCATACACAAGGATATCGTCGATTCTCGATCTGCCCACTAAGAAAGCGACTCGATGGGATGTTTTATCTCTAAGATATGATGGAGGCGAAGCATTTAAAGAACTAATTAATTCCAAAATCCCGCATTAGTTGCTAATTCGTGCGCGAATAAAAAAGGACCATTTGAACGTGTCGATACAGTGCATCACCCTCCATGCTCCCACTGTCAACTCATGTAGAATTTATTTGCAGAGATTCAACAATAGGTTATTTTGAATTTTACTCATCACTCGAATTAATTAATTGATATGACTGGTAGGATCTCTCCCGTTAAATCCTTTTGAGTCATTGTAAACAAGATTATTTTGTGTGCAAAGAATTTTGGAACATCCAGAGGAGAAAGACGAGCAATCTGGGGAAATATTCCAAGGTCTAGTGATTATTAAACAATAGGTTTAGCAAGCGTTGCAGGTATGTACCGGTCTATGGATGTTTTATTCTTCATTTCATACGTTTTTTTTTCCAATGTTACTCTGTATACATGCCTAAAGGATCGTTTTCGATTGCAGGAACAATGCCTCTGAAGAAACCTACCACCAGAAAATCTCCAAGAGTGCCGAAGCTATAGGAACTATATTTGGGAGAAGGTTCTTCACCAACGGTTGCAAAACAACTGGATTTTGCTCCAAAACCAGTGCCCGTCATCAAGACATCCACCAAGGAGGTTTTCGATCAGCCTCCGTCCTTTGGAGACACAGAAGCGAACATCAGGACCAAGACAATATTCCCGCACTGGGAAGATATTTTCAAGAAAATCAAGCGGGAGGACTTCCCTGAATATACCCCACACAATGATCCCTATAGAAGAAAACTCGATGATGAAGTCCTCTTGAATGTCCGAAAGGCGTATCTGCACATGGTGGTGAGCATGACTCTGGTATTCCCCAACATAGAACTCCTGAATTGGCTTATCGATCACAATGACACACAAAGATGCTTGATTAATGACGATAATGATGGGTGTGTCAGGGTTTTCCTTCCAGTGGAAGTGCATAATTACTACAAGCTCAGAGAGCCGAAAGAACGGACAAACACTGATTTTGTTGTAATATTTTATGAGAAACATGATACTAGCAAGGTGATGGTGTCATGGTGGAGAGAGGATAAAAATTTCACCAATTGGACCTTCGGCTGGTACCCGACGACCAACCTAAGGGAGCCGTACATCTATCTAATGGCCCTCCTTTGTTGATTGCATGGTGAGAAAGACTACTCTAGGTTTTCAGAGGCTTGGATGCATCTAGCTTATATGGTAGCCATTTCCAGAATAGGTTTTAACTGGGGTGCCATCATCTCAAAACAACTGAGCACTTGCATACGACAGGCTCAAACGCCGAAAGAGGGAGAAACCCCATCCTTCTATATGGATTATTATCTATTGGACGTCATTTGTGCCAAAAATGTCTTTGCCGGAATGAACTTGAACTAGCACGCATCATAACTCTTGGTCCATGTATATTTCAACATCTTGTGGGAGAACAGGTACAAGAAATCCTACTCTCTCATCTGTGATCAGTTCATCGCACGTATTTATTTCTTGTTATTCAAGAAAGAGTACCCAAGGCTATCGGATGCAGCCAAAAATATTGCATCGAAAGTTGGCCACTGGTATCTAGATGAGCGGGATACCTACATCAGGGTTTTCAGCGCCACCAAAGCACCCCATCTGTTGCCTGTATATGTCCCCAATCGACTAGTAGTAGGGGAAATATGTTATCAGACCATCCTGCAAGGTTAAAATGATACTCTGGTAAAGGATAAGAACCAAGCCTTCATACCTTATGTATTTCATATTGGTTTCTACATGGTAAAGGACACTGCTCAGGCCAAACAAGAAGGGTTAAGATAATTGGAGTTCTAATTCCAGAGTGGCCATTTCTACAAGCACGACCCAAAGGGCCTAGTCCTGAAGCACGCATCACAAGTATCATCCTGCTGGCCATATGCCCATGACAGGTTTGAAGATGAGATCTTCACCGAAAATGCTCAAAACTGGGATGAGGTGGTTTCAAGGATGGCTGACCCTAAGGCAACCAAGTTCAAGGACATGAGTTTGGATGATAAAGAAACAATCCTAGAACAATCATCTCAAGAGATCCTCAGGGCCAGAGAAGACATGATAACATCCGAATTAGTCTAAGGAGTGGAAGCTCCCCAGGAAGCCACCAAAACAACAAAGATTTCCTAGGTGACTCCAGTACAGGACATGAATTTCCCTAAGGCTCAAGATGCACTGGAGAGAGAGGAACTCATGTATCAACAGGCCCAACAGATGATGAATCATATGCGGGATAACACAGACCTCATCAGGATGCCAAGGCTTCTGACCGATAACCCAGAGGAAAGCCTGACGGGGCCAAGCGACCCTGATTTCATAAACCTTGATAACATCAATGGGTCAGATGACCCTGAATCCACAATTCCACTAGTCAGATCGTCGATAGGTGTGACGACTCAACCAAAGACGGGCCGGGTATCAATGGAAATAGGTGCGCCTAATCCTTTGAGTGAGTTTATAAATATGTATAGTGATGATGAGAGCCCGGAGGCATCTCTCGAGACCCCTGTGCGTGTCCAAGAAGAAAAGGGACCTGAGAAGACTTCTTCACCTGATCCTAGGGTCTAGAACCAAGAGGTCCCACAAAAGGAAATAGAAGCCGAAAGTGCTCCCGACACAAAGAGGCCCAATGCGCCGGAGAGCTGAGTAGACCATCTGTGGACAAGTCAGAATTGGATGAGCCAAAGGAAGGATCCCCACAAAAGGACATTGATGTTTCAATGACCGATTAACAAGTAAGTATCGAGTCTTTTCCCGCTGCCTCTATTACGCTCGATACTTAGATCCTCGATAAGTGATAGGCAAAGGCTGGGCCTTTGGAGCACAATGAGGAAGTTCAAGAACCCGACCTTGAACAGATATACACCACTAGAAATCTGGGAAACACACTCACATGGGATGATCAACAAATTCCCAAACCTGTGGATGAAGTAGCCGATATTTATGCGATCTCCTACAATTGAAAGAGGAAGGCAATCATCCAAAGAACCACAAAGAAAAGGAGGATCATGTTGGATCGTTCCATCCTCATCACTACAGAGGAGAATTCGATAAACATAGAAATTGCCAGAACATCTGAGCTCATAAGCGTTGGAATGGCGATCTTGGATGCCACCATGGACATGGCCAAACGCGATGAAAAGGAGCTGGCCACCACCCTGAAGGAAGTAGAACATTTGCGCCACTTGGCTGAATAGTATCAAGGCACCACTAAGACCACAGTATACCTGAGAAGCGAGTTCGAAGAGGCTTACAACAAGTTCACACATGAGCGACACCTTTTTACTGTGAAGATAACTGAGCTCTAGNCAAGACATAGAGAGAATCAAATACATTGATGCAGTCCAACAGGGCCAAGATAAATAAGAACATGACATCCGAATGTTGGGCAAAAGCAATCTTGATCACATGAAGTGATCAATCGAGTATTGGGATAAGATGTCTCAGGAACCACACTGGAAAAATTCAAGAGTAGTGGGCCGAATGTGAGAAACATTGGGATAAAATCAACAAAGCAATGAAGGATATTGGACTCCCTGATTTCGACACCCCCGACGACTTCGTCGACTTGTGTGACATAGTCGAATCACATACCAAGCAAGATTCATTATGGGCTGAAGAGCTAATGAAGGTGACCGACACAACACCCAGACAAGTGCAACAATTTATGGAACATCCGATTAGAGCTCGGACTGTGCTACAACAGTTAAACACCAGTTTGGTGAAGTACCAGGTGCATGCGGTGGAGGTTAGAGGAATTTATACGGCTCCAATGGAACACCACAGATTTCCATGGGCCCAAACCTGCGAGGAGTTGTTCATTAGTTGGTCGGAGTATGAGAAAAGTCACCCTTTCAATTGATATCTTGAGTTGACTGTTAAAGAAACTATTAGAAGAGGACACCACGTGGCGAATTTGGTTTTGTTTAAACTACACTTAGTCGTTATTTTTAGTTGAATTTTATGTTATAAATAAGAACATCGACCAATTAGTTAAGGGTCAATGGTTGTTGCAAGAAACTCTTTCTTTTTGGTTGTCAAGAATTATTTCCGAGCTACCGTTAATAGAGAATTCCTTTTGGACTAGAGAAAAAGTTATTTTCATCAAATGCATGTGTGATTGGACATGGAGAAGAACTATTTCCTATCTCGTTTCATGAATGATGTTGTAATGAGTAAGAGCTATTTAATCTATGTCAAGTTATCTAGTGCAATGTTTTGCTTTTATTTACTTTAATGATGAAGATGAATCGTTGTGTTATCATGTGATGGATGATTAATGTAGGTGAATTATTTTGCTTGCCATTATCTTATCGTGTATGTGTTTTCTTTCTGATAATTAGTATCTGAGACAGTAATTGGATGCTCACATGGTTAACGTATTATTACTAGGCCTGTGGTATAGAATTGTCATATGCATGCTTGAGTAGTGGGTTATCCAAAGATCAACCTCTTCTCCAATAGTTAAACTTAATTCTATTTTATTTCCAAGTTGGTTTATACCGACTTACAATCTTACTTCGGTCCCACCTAAGATAAAATACAAAAAGAGAAAGTCCCAACTGAAGGAGACGCCTTCGCAAGAAAATGTAAAGGCCATCAATTAATTGGCTAGATCGCAAGATCTCGAGAACCATTCCACTACTAAACGTTGCAGAGTCTAATTGGGCCTTGGTTGTGGGTTTGGTTCCTGCTGTTGAACTAAAGGGATTTAGGACCCATCAATAGGGTTTTGTAAAGGAAGGACATGGCCCCCAAACCCAAGGTATTTGTCCCAAACCCCCATGGTAAGAATCTACAACATACAAATAGATGAGATGATGTTGAGCATGTTAGAAATCGTTTGATTACCGGTCATTAATGTATACCATTAACAGACATGAGGGGACCCTCCGATGACCAAGATGGATCCCAAGGTATCTAGTACATTCTAGCGAGTGTGAATAGATGAGATAGTGTCGAAAACTTGTAGAATCAATCAATTAGGAGTCAATGATGTAAACCCATTGTTGAACATGAGGAGGCCTGCCACTAAGGACTATAGGCTCCAAGGTACTAGCTGGTTTATAGATCCCTCTCCTAGATAATGTGCTGAAGTCGATAGGAAGAGATCCATCGAAGGAGGGCCTTGATGTATCCCCCATCAATCGATATGAAACATACATCGAGGGATGATGTGAAGAGAGAGTATCACCAAGTACAACTGACATAGGGATGGCAGACTCAGAAAGTAAAAAAAAACTAGATGGTTAACTTAGGATTAAACTTCCCTTGAACATATAGCACTACACAATGGTGACTTGGAAGAAAGACACAAGAGCTGGACAAATATAGTGCAACAACGTAGGAGGCATTGAATCACTCTCCATGATGACTGGAAGAGTAACCAGCTAGAGGTGTATCTATGACTCATGTTTTTGGGATGACACCTAGGCAAGATAACACCCAATTGTATGATCAAGACTCAATCATGTGTCATGTTCAAGGACAACTCGATTGACGTTGCCATTTTGAGAATAGACCAATGGTGAAAAACCCCCCACTCTTTTTTAATTTTTTTTTGTAGTTTTTGCCTCTCCTTCATGCTTTAACAAGCATGAAAGAATGATGCAAGTAATCTCAATATGTATCTTTTTACGAGTCCGAAAAAGAGATAAACGTATACTCAATGAGAGAGAACGAGTGTATTAACAACATGATCCTATGTTCCAAGTGCATGGAAACGACCTAAACAAGATGAATACAAATGGTATAGGCAAGTGAGATCCACTCTTAGTAGTTGTCCTCTCCCTGGATAGGTGGATGCAAAATGGAGACCAAATAATACAAGAGGCATATGATTAAGGATGCTGCAATAGTGGTTATTGGGATATGGAAAAACAACAATGCAACAGGGGGAGGCCTGACACAAGAAACAAATGCATAAGTGACCATTAAGCAACCATAAAAATTTTCGGGAACCCATATGGGATGTGGCCAGAATATAGACGAAGAGAGAAAAATGAGGCTCAATCTTACAGTCATGGTAGGGATAAAGTAGGGCTGCCGGGCCTATGGAAAAAATGTAGAATAGGCACCAAATAGAAATCCGGGTGCTAACTAGGGTGCCCATGAAGGGTAGGCACTTCCAGATAGGTTACAACATGCAAAAGGAATGGATAATATCTCAACCGACTGGGTTCAAACCTAAGGCATCATGATGATAGAATGGATGGTTAATAATGCAAAATGGGAAATGCAGGGAAAAAGATATCCCTATATGCTATTTTGGTAACACGTACCTCAAGTTCGGTGAGAGTCACCATCTTCTTAAAAAAGTACTTGTAATCCTGTCAACACATGTAAACTAGATTCTGGGCATCAAAATGCATGGTGAAATCTCAAAAAAGAAAATATTTTGGATTTTTTGGATATGATATATTGAAAAAAAAATCACTCACACCACACACCTAAGTACAAGGCACTACACATTCTAACAATTCAGGTGAACTAGAGCCGCTTGCTAGGCTCCGACCAAAGATATTTTTCATAATCAATGAACACATTAGCCAATGTTGGCGTCATATGGTGTACCATGTCGCGTCCATGCCACATAGGGATGAATTTTTGCATACAAAGATACTAATTGTGAGTAGTTGCACAAGCTAGGGAAGCTCCTTGATGGGATCCATCAAGACATCAAGGAATTGCGAAATGTGGATCTTTGATGGAAGGGGTAGTAGAGAATTCGGTGGCAAGTTATGAAAAGGATATCCATGGTAGAAAAGGGTCAAAACTAGGGGTTTCAATGGATGCCCCAACAAATTATCCTAGTCTCGGATCACGACTCATCATGCTAACACTCATTAGTTCTGAATCAAGGAGGATGGATTCTTGATGATGCACATCTTCCCTGGGATTATCAATGGAATCCATGGCTTTCAAGATGGCCTCTTTTGAAGGTAACTCAATATCTTAGAAATCATGTGAACACAGAGAGTCGACAACTCATTTTGGTGGAGTAGGATGATCACACTGCATATGAGGATGGAGGTGTTGACTAGTATTTTTTGATGTTGATGGGATTTTCGGATCGACAATCTCTACCAAGGTAAGAGGCATGTATTCTCCAAATGATTCAACATTCTCAAGACGAGGTACCACCCAAGGATCAAAAGATCTGAGGGATCCACTGGTAAACGAAAAAATCATGTTGATAAGAGAAATGTTCGTAGCACGAGGTGGTGGGGGAAGGGGAAAAATACCCATGAGCGATGAATCTTTGAACATCCCTACACCAATTCTCATGTAGGACTATTGAGCATCACCAACAAAGGGTACACTAGACCCCACATTGGATCCAAGGTCCGGGGTACAAAATTCAAGATGATCTATCATCACTATTTTCCCTTGATGAGGGAATTGTAGGACCCTAAAGACCGATGATACAAATGCAGTCATCTTGTAGAACCAAGTATGCTCAAGTAAAAGAGCGTACTAAAGAGATGTGTTGACAACCTCCACATCAACAAAGACATTCTTACCACCTAACTCAATGGGTAAGGTGGTGAGTGTTCCATGGGATTGGAACATGTGTCCATTGAATGATTTTAATAGTGTCATAGATGTATTGAGCTTAGGAGAGCCATGGGCCTTCCAACAAGAAATAAACTTGATGCAAGTCGAGGCTCCTTCATCCACCACTGTTCAATAGATATTTTTTCCCATCGATCACAATATGATCTAGAAAGCAACATGATGGGAGAGCCTATGAGTAACCTGAGAAGAATTGAAGGTCATCAAAATTGACTCAAATGGATCAACCCCACCTATGGCTGACAATAAGGATTTCCACTGCGTGGGGAAGCTTTGGATAACTTCAAGCACAGACATGGCACATGGTGCTTGAGCCAAGTTTTCCACAATACTGTAGTTGTGGGCGACCCGTATGTTGGGATTTTGCGTCGTGCATCGAAGAATTCCCTTTGAGGGGTGAAGTGGTGCATCAAAATATGGATTCTCAATATGAATAGGGCCACTAGGATAGGAAGAAGATGTTTCTTCTGGAACAACATGGGAAGGCTTGGGAATGTCATATTTCTTGGATCATGTTTGAAAATTGACTATTTGGTCAGACATGAAAATGGAAGCATTGAAGGAGGACTCCACATGGTGAGGGGTACCTGCCATTCCCCCTTGCGGAGGGGTAAGAGTTTTTGAAACCATATTTTGAGGTTAAGAGGGGAAAGGATGGGTTAAGACAACAAGCTACTGTGGGGCTTGTTGTTGTGCCAAAAATCCGTGGATCTCATACTTTTGAGGACACTGGTGAGCAGGGTGGTCCTCCCCACAAATCATGTAAGGAAAACAACTCTCCTTTTTCTCCTTAGTGCCTCCCTCCTGTGTGTTTTGGGTGGGACCAGTCCCTTTCTTAGTATTAGGATTCTTCTTCTTGTTCCTTTTCTTCTTCCTTTTAGGTTGCTAAGGATTCTTTGGTTGCGTGGAATACACCAAATTCACCTCGGAGGTCCGAGTAGGGACCACAACAGTTTGACCACTAGTGCCAGAAGCCGACGGGTGTGATGAATTGGACATGTGACCCATTTGGTCAGCTAACTAGTTCACAGAAGCATGAGCTACAAAACCAACCAAAACATTGGATTGGGGTCTTGGGTTTGGATTCCTTGGATATATCGATGACCTAGGAGCATTTGGAATGATTTCATAAAGTGTACCCATATACTAATAGATCAAATCTAAGTTTTGGGCATGCAAAATGGCCTGCTCCTCGGTAGCCGCCTGACCATAGCTACATGTATGGAATTGGGTGGTAGGAGGGACTTTGTGAACCACTCCATAAGGATCTTGTCCATAATCTGAGTCTTAATCATCCTATGTCTTCGTCTCCATTCATGTATATGATCAGAAATGTGAGTGGCATTATCTTGACACAATGAAGTTAAGAGCTCAGTTCCAATCTCATATTGTATGGGAAATTGGTAAGCATTAAGAACGCCATTTCCAGGTCGCTGAAGCTTTTAAAGTAACCACTTTTTAATTCAATGTACTATTTGGTGGAAACTTGGGTTAGGGATCTCTAGAAAAGATGCATCCTGACACTATCATCCATCAACGAGTTGGATGAACACCATAAGTGGTAAGTCACGATGTGTGTGGAGGAGTCATCTCCCATCTTACAGTCAAACTTCAGAATATCAAATGGCAACTTGGAAGGAATTCCTAGCCATAAAGGGTCATGGGAAATAGGGTCATTCGTCAATCGTGACAAATAAGGTAAGTTTAATTTTGTGAGGAAAGGAAATGACACAAATGAGTACTGGGAGGGAGGTGAAGTATCTGTTGTCCCAGATGGACATTTCCGTCCCCCTATATTTTTACTACTGGAGGGTTGAGGAGCTCCCAAAGAGTGAGTGCCCCTAGGAATGGTGGCAGTTCCAGGAGCATGACTGCTCCCAGAACTAAACATGCCCCCAAGAGTAAATGTGGACCCTCCAGGAAAAACATTCCCAAAGTTAGTCCCAGGGAAGAAACCTCGAGGACCTGATGTGTTAACAAAAGGAAAACCTCCCCAAGGTGAAAAGTTTCCCTCAAGGGATGTGCCCCCAGGGAAGTGTGTGCTAACCCAAGGAAATTTGAAACCTCCTGACGTACTACTGCCCCTATCCTGACTAGGGACAACCCCAAAACCAATAGGAATGTTCCATCCAAAAGGTAAACTAGCACTATATGATACTAGGCTGGTCATAGGAATGGTAGAGGTGGAAGGAATTTCACCTCCCATGCTGAAACCAAGGCTCGACCCCCACCAAAATAAGATCCAAAGGTGGGCATCATGATAGACAAGATGGGTGTAGAAATGCTTGGTAAACTAACAGATGGAAATGATGACACAATGGGCATCCCCCAGATCAAGGGACCTATAGAAAATGGTATGGATGGTGTAGGTCCAATGGAGCTAAAGGGTGGTAACATGGACATCACCAGGATGCCCCCTAGGGGATTTCCCTCAGTCCCACTTGATGATGGGATAGTAGGCTCACCTACACTAGATGAAACACTAGATCTTGACATGGTGGGAGGATGACTAACCAAAGAAAAAGGCCCACTAAAAACTTCCCTTACTTGGACAAGTATAGGTGCATCTGGATCAATCAAAAGAGGATTAAAATTTGGTGGAGGACCTTCATCTACAACTTCCACCTTGACCAAACCGGTCTCTTCAAACCAAAGATAAGACCCTTCGAATTCCTTTTCACCTATATTGTGCCACTTTAGAGGCAGTTGCACCTCTGTAATAGGCTCAAGTCCTTGTAGTCGACGAGACCGACATGGTAGTTCATCCATGGTGAATATAATATGTGAAAATCCAAACACAATTCAACCTAAGGCCAAATTAGACTTGGACTCAAAGAGAACACCCCTAATCAATATGGGCTAACAACAAGCAAAACAATTCACTTAGGGGTCTTTCGAAAACCAACCCTATGGGGGAGATTAATTCCCCACAAGATTGCTAGCGAAGGTATGAGGAGTAGTTACAATGATCTACATGAAACAACCCTGACTGGTGCAAGTACCCTTTATTAAGGTGGGCATACTTCAGGGGAACTGAAACCGTGAATGAACGTTTTCCCTAGGTACTATAGGCACGTCCCACTTGCAGTCACCTTTGTGGATACCTAGGAAAGGTCACTAAGGCTACCACCTCAGAATCAATGACCAGGTGAACAATAATAGGTCCAAGTACATGTAAAGGCATGGTAACTAAGCCTGAAGCTCTGAAGGTTTAAACCAATGAAACCCCCACATACGTAGCAATTGAAGTGATACCACAAACACCAAAACAAGCAGAGAGGGGTAATCTCCCTACTTTCCTCGATGCGATCTCATGCTTAACTTCCCGTGTTAGAGGAGATCCCTGACACACTGGTTGAAAGAATGGATTTATCACTCTTTAATGTCTCATAAGTTTTGTTTCATGTCCTTGTAGATTTTTCTCTCCAATCCTAATCCAAGGCCCTACGCCTATCTAATGTTGGTTCACTATAAAAAGAAAAAAATCTAATTGATTTTAGATTATGTAGTTTCTTTTTATGATTTTTGCTTAAGTCCAAGGGTAGTAGATGAAACATTGGTGATGTTATGACTCTTGACCCAACCAAGCAATGAAAAAATGATAATGCAAATTATTTCACTTCAATGAATCTAGCTATGGGATGTTAGATAATCCAAAATACAAATATAATAGTTTAATAAGTTAGCATAAAATGATTATTAATTTAGGATATTAAATTAATAATCTAGAACATTTGATTAATAAATGGAGTCATTTAGAAATAGAGTATTGCTGTAAAAGATACGACTCTAGAAAGGTGTCGTATCTTAGGCTCTAAATTAGGAGTATAGTTAGAAGATTGTTAAGATAACATTTATTGTAAATGGACACTTGTTTATTTAATAAGTGATCCATAACTAGAGTTTGTTAGGACATTTAGCATATATATAGCTCATTGCAAGAGTGTTGAGTAGTTCGGGTGTAAACTCTTGCAAATTCTCTTATGTAATTTCTTTTCCTATTAACAAAAGTGTGCGTCTGAGGACACTTCTACCATTATGGCAGGGGAAGAGACTTTTTCGTTTTCTTTGCAACTTTTGAAAGTAAAACCTCTCACACACCAAACAACCAATAAATGATTGAGATATGAAACCAAACAATTATCCTAATGCACTCTTTCACTAATGCTTCAAAATCAGTCAAGCATGCAACGATTTATCCTTTTTTTTTTGTTTTTCCTATTATAATGCAAAAAATTCTTGATCTAAGCAAGAATACAAATGTAAAAAAAGGAAAAACTAACTAAAACAACAAGCAAAGGGGATATTGGAAATTGGAAGTGATGTAGATCAACTCACTCCAATTTCTCTACCAAGATATCACCCAAAACTCACCTAGGAGGCTAGATCTAGTAACGAACAATAGTCACAAAATAATAACTAATGCAACCAATGACAAACACCACTAGTTCTCTTTAGATCTGTTGGTTCCTCTGCTCAACTTTACTAAATCTCTCATACATAAAGACAAACTATACAAGAAATGGAAACAAGCCACACAAATGCACTCAACAAACCACTTCAAAACAAAATATGTGACAAAATAATTCAAAAAGAGGCAAGACCAAATCATAATAGGTCACTAAAAAGCCCTTTTGATCAGGGGAAAACCTAATCTCAAAGGCCTGGGTTTTTCTCCGCAGTTCTGTAGTTTCAATAGATCATCGTAGGACACATGTTACTCAACCAACGAGGGTCATTGTGTGATGAATGTACTTCAACCAAAGATGATGCAGCTAAATTTTTTTTTTTAGGAGAAGATGGAACTGTTCCAAATTTGTTAGATTTGATGGATCTAGGCTCTGGAGAAAATCAAAATCAAATCTCAATCAAGCAGAGGAAAGGATTGGAAAAGAGTCTCAAACTATGGAAGAATTCTTCCCTAGTGGACTTGCCAGTTCCATTATGGGACACAATCTCATAGAGATCCTACTGTATACACAACAAAATCTCCCTAGAACCATCCTAGTGATCCTAGATAGAAAGGGGTTTAGACTTCTATGGCTTTCTAGATATAGAGCAAATAATTCCTTTTACACCAAAGAAAGGTAGATCAACATACCTTTAATCTGAAGGCTATTCCTATATGTCCTGTCTGGTGTAGATATGAGTTTCCAACTCCAACTCCTATCACATGCTTCCTGCATACAAGACCAAACACTACCAATCTTCTTCTTTCTCTAGTGTTAGAAATAATCAATATGCCTCAGATCTAATTTTATTTACCATTCGTAAAATCAAATCCAAACCATTCATGAACTCTACACAAATAATTTGGGGAAAACCATTGATATATTAATAAAATAGAGAACTTATATCAAACATACCTTAGTGATGGTGCTATTCTCCCTTGACTTCTTGCTCCTTTCTTCTTCCTTGAGCTTCTTGGTCAGGATAGGCTCTCTAACTTCTGGCTGTGATGGATAGGACAAGCACCTCAACAAATGAGCAACAGAACATTACTCTTGAATTCTCTCCCTCTTTTTCCCAAGACTTTCCTTTGTTATATAGCTCTTTGGAGGAGGCTTGGGAGAGCTTCTATATCTTCTAGAGACCACTAGAGACTTGAATGCTATGAGTTCCTAGGCCCCAACCACAAAGATAAAAATCATCCCTCGCTCATCTCCTCGTAACTCCCCAAATATAGAAGTTTCAGGGGTCATCGCTTGTTGAACTACTGTTGTCATGTGAGGGTCATCACTTGTTGAACTACTATTGTCATGTGAGGGCCATTGCTTGTTGCCCACTATGTGTCCAATGATGATCTCCAAAAAGGGCTGAAATCTTAGGCAAAATATGCATTTTGGATTACATCTTCTTATAGATTCCCTTCTGTCCTGTAGGGTGGAAATTAAGGCTATAACACTCTGCTTATGATGCTCAAGAATACTCATGGCATTAGTAATTTGGTTAATGTAAACTTGCTCCATCTCTTAAACTTTGGAAGACATAGTTAAAATGACACTTCTATTAGCTTGTATTAGTTCCTCACGGTGACACAAGAATCTTCAGATACCCTGGATGTCACCCCTGTCCATATTTCTTATCTTTATATGAAAACCCTGAGAGAGCAACTGATGAAAAAGACCAATCTTTCTACATACATCAACACTAATGTCATTATCATGGTGCCTAAAGGTCAAATTTTGAAAGGCCCAAAACCATAAAGTTCTCCCAACACTATACCCAGAGTCAAAACATTAGTGTTTCACAATGAAACACAAGCCCGACACACTAGACCCGGATGGAAAACACCAAGATTTAACAGTTTCACTAAAGTAACAAGCACCTATACGGTGAGAAACAACTTTGCCAAGGGGATGTTGGAATTCAGGGTTATATTATATTATTTGTATTTTTTATGTTATTTAGTGTGTCATATTATTTTATTATTGACTTTTATTATTAGGCATGGGATAAGGAGGATTCACATTGTCTTTTTTTTTTTCCTGGCAAACATTATCCTTAAATTTGTTAGGAACTTTGTGTAGAACTTTGATTCATCCAAAAAACCACCTTCATAAAAAAATGAGTCATTATTATTTACCTTATTATTGTTAAGTTTTTTTTTTTTAATTAAATATTTATTTCTTTTATTATTATGATTAATTTTTATATTATTTATTATTATTATGGTTGCATTTTTTTTCACTTTTATTTTTATTTTTTAAACTAAAATCGTCTAATCTTTTCTTATTATATACAAAATAGAGTTATAGCTTGTTCGGGGGGACTTGCCAGAAAGGAAACCAAAATCCATGCATGTGAGATTTTAACCAATTTTTCATCATGATGCTATCAAATTTGTTATCACCCAAAACATAACTAGAAGTCTACAGATTGTTCATAATTGATGAAACTACTTGCTTGAGTTCTATGTAATCTATGCCTACTAAGAGCACTATAAGCATAAAAATAGCTATATCAAAACTAAATCAAACCCAATCTCCCTGTGCTCTTTCCTGGTGATGAGCCACCTTCATGCCAACTCTGGTCACTATGCCCTCGTCATATTCTTCCACATTTATTGGGAAGTCTTTGGAACATGACGAGCTTGACGTTCTCGATGCTTCCTCCGGTTTCTCAGGTCACTGTCCACCTGGGGTGACCCTAAATCAATTCCATGTTGGGACTTGCAGAATAGCTCGAATTTTCCTTCAAAAATTTTGATTGCATGCATGATTTCCCCCTGTTCCTTGCTAACCTTCTCCAAGGCCTGCCCAACCATTGATTTGACTATCCAATAAGTTTATGCCAAATTGAAGTACTTAGTTTCTCTAGTTTTGGAATAGTATGGGTCATCAACCCAGTCCTGGACCTCCTCCAAAATATCCTCTTCTGCCATGGTTTTCTTCTGTTCTTGAACCACTTCCTCTACTTCGTCCTCTACCTTTTTCTCTGCCTCTGATTAGAGCTTCTTGTACTGAGATCTCTCCAGCCATTCTTCCCAAGCTACCCGAGTTTTATTCATAGGTCTGTGGGAAGACAAAGCTTTCTCTTTCTCCCCCCTCTACCATCTTCCCTTCTCCTTCTTAACCCAACACCGAGCCATGTTGAATTCCCCTGCCTTTCTCCTCTTACTAGGTGGATACCCCAATTCATTTGAGCACATGCACAAGCTCTTCTTTCCTACTCGATTGAACCAAATATATACCACCCTCCACACTTGCATTCTGCCCAAACCAGTACTACCATATCTACTTTTTTTCCATCCCTACTCCCTGATGGACTCCTAGGGTCTAGGGCCCTACCAAACTCTCAGATGCATCATCATGAAACCCCTTGCTAGCACTAGATTTGACCTGCTTCTCACATTTCTCTGGATTGGGAAGTATTTTGAACAAGATCCTCCCTCCTGAAGTCTGAATTGCATACATTACCCACCAGCTCTACGCTGAGAACCTTCTCCTTACCTCTACATAATTTTCCAGGGTACTCACCATTCTTCCTTCCTGAAAATTTACCTTCCTCTTCACTAATGGTTGCATACTCCCACCAACGATCACACCACTATTCTTAATTGCTGTCATCAATTCCTCTCATGGGATGATCATGTGCAAGCCTCCTTCACTCCGAGTTGCCGACAAACTCACCCGTCACCGTATCCTCCCTTTTCCCACCAGAGGTACCTTCAACAATTGTCATCATGTCGATCCTCTGCGACACCACATGGATGTTCCCATTATTGGCGGGTTTCAACCTATCCGAGAGTTTATATTATTAATTTTAATTTTAAGTTATTAATATCATTTTATTTTATGCATATGATTCCTATTAAGATGTAGAATGTCTCTC